>CACTHL010000386.1:0-103351 GCA_902712375.1 Dioscorea dumetorum
GAATGAGTGGTTGGTGGGGGGCTTGTCTCATTTACAGCGTGATTTGTTGAAATACCTATTTATTTCAATTTATAGTATTTTTAAGATGATTCCACAAAGTTATATATATATATATATATATATATATATATATATATTCAGTATCTCAATTTTTAAACCGCTTCTATTTTAATAACTCATATCGTTAATAGAAATAAGATGTGGCATAACACATCATATGGCCTTTGTTATGTTAGCCATGCCACATCACTCATTAATCCTATTGAACGTCATGTGGATATTTTTTAATTAATTAATTTATTTATTTATTTAATAAAAAAAATAATTTTATTAAAATAATAATCATAAATAAATATATTTAAAAAATAGTTGCATAACTTTTTGAGTAAAATTAGTGGGTGATGTAAGATGGCGTGACAAAAACCATGTGATATGTCATGCCACATTGGATATCCTTATTGTGTGAGTTGAGTAATTAAATATGAGTGATTTTAAAATTGAAGTATTTAGTTAAAATTTTATAAAATTTGAGAATTCAAATAAAAACATTTAAATAATTAAGTGACTATTTAAATAATTTATATATATATATATATATACACACACCAGCGTGTATGAATGTTCATTTATTAACAATTGTCATCGAGATAGAATAAGAGATAAATAATTTATTTTTTGGAGTAAGATTTAAGTTCTCTTTTATTAATTTAATCCTTTTTTTTTAATTTTAATGACTATAATTTAATATTAATTTGAAAGAAATCAGTTTTATATAATTTAATTAGTCACAGAGCAGCTCAAGATGTCTAGTGAATTTTTATATAATTAAAGGGAAAATAAAAATAAATATATAACAAGCATTTGAAAATGGGATAAAAAAGGTTCCTATTTTTTATTTTTCTTCTCTCTGTCATTTTCCTTTTTTTCAATTTTCTTAATTTTTTAGATATTCAATCATTTTATTTTGTTTCTTACTATCACAGGGTTGGACTGGGCCGGTGACTTGTATTATAATTACCACATCTAACCATATTAATTTTGAAGTACTATAAAGTCAGTTAACTACATCCATCGGCGGAGGGACAGGAGGGGGTAGGGCGGCGGGCGCCCCCTGTTGCTGGCGAGATCAATGGACCCCTTTGCTTGAGATGCCCTTCACCTCTTTCCTCACCGGTGCCGCCCCCTTGCCCTGGTGGCTGACATCTTTTTCTCATATCGTTCCCCTCCTCTATCGGGTTGTCCAGCCATCCTCTTTTCCTCTCCCTGTTTACAGCATCGAAGAAATGAGGCTGACCCACTGTGGAAAAACATCGAAAAAATGAGACTGAGCCACCTTGGAGAAGAAGAATGTCAAAGCGGTCATTTTTCCGGTGTCTTTTTGAAATAACTATTCTACCATTGATTTGCATATGATATTACCGAAACGCCATCATGCTTTGTTTTGAAAATTTGAATATCAATATTATTTTGGCCATGGGGCCTTTTTTTTTGTTTATAATTAATTTGCTCTGAATTAATTAGTTTGAAAACATAATAAGAAAATATAGGTGAAATTTTTTTAATTAGTTTGTGGAATATGAAAAAAAATTAAACAAAAATAAACTTTTTTTTATTGGACAAACCAAATAAACTTGTTAATAAGATCCCAAGATACACTTGTTAATAAGATTCTAATGTTATTTATCTTAATTTTTCTTACATATATATTATTTATCTTAATATATTATTTTTAATTTTTATTTATAAAAATTTTGTTACTTAGATTTTTTTTTGCATCTTTTTTATGGCATAAACATTATTCTGACTAATAAATCAATTTAATTTTAAACTTAATATGCCCTAGAAATATCAATATATATCAAGGGCTGGGTGTATAAGTGTATAGAGTTAACATTTCAATATATTTGTACCCTCATTTTATGTAAAATAAGGTTTAAACATACACTGTCATTAAGGATATTACCCACATCACAAAAGACCTAGTTCGAATAGATAAAGAGATTATTGACATCATGTCATTTTCAATAATTAACACACGGAATATATTAATAAACTTTTTTTTATGATAATATGTACAAACCATTTACTTGCGAGGGAAGGGTGTTTTCTTTTTCAGATCTGGTGAATGCTTTTGAAATTATCTTTTATATATCAAGCTATATAAGAGGAGAAAAGTCCAATATATATATATATATGAGATAATTTTTAAATAAAAACAATAATGTCATTTTCAAGCAAATTTTTTCTCAACTAATACCAATAGTAAGCAATGGGGATGTGTGTACGCGCGCTTGTAGAGTGTGACGTAGGTTGCTGCTGTTTACGTTGCATGCATGCAGAGAAGGAACGTAACTTGGTGATTAATTGAGATGTAAAATAGAGATTAATTATGAAATAGAACGAAAGCTATAGATTAAAAAAAAATCTTACAAACAACCTCTGATTAACCGAGCGGCATGTTAGTAAGCAATGAAGCAGAAGAAAAAGAGAAAAAACAAAGGATGTAATTTTAAACCGGAGTGCATATATGTTCACATATCACAGCATAAATATAATTCATTGATCAAAATTAGTAACATTATAACTGAAGAGTTTGAAGTCATTAGCATCAAGAACAAGCTTCAAAATAGTTGGCCTACAAATTAATGAAACAGGAAAAGAAGGATGAAATTTTACACTGGAGAGTATGTGTATGTTCTACAACTAGTAACATGCATATCTCAATGTGGAATTAATTAATAGCATTATCACTGAAGAGTTTTGAGCTCATTAGCATGAAGAACATGCTTCAAATATTTGGCATAAAAATGAAACAGGAAAACAGAAGGATGAGATTTTACACTGTAGTCCACGTTCTGCATCTCATAACATATATATATATCACAATGATCAATTAATAACATTATCACTGAAGAGTTTGAACTCATTAGCATCAAGAACAAGCTTCCTAATAGAGGAGAAAGCACCCATAATCCCCACACCAGTGAAGACCACCATGATGAACATGTTGAGCAAGAATACAACTGATCTTGTTGGAGGTCTGATAGCCATGTTGTACAAGAGCATGGGGAGAATGAAATCCAGTGGAACGAAACCAATGGCTCCAACAACACCAATTATATCTCCAAAGAATGGTAACATTGCAGCCACAAAACCACAAAATATCATATAAAGAGTCCTTAGAATAATCCTTGGGATAAGGTTTCTTTTCGAAAAGGTCCCTTGATTCACATCTGCAGAGTTCTTCTCCATAATTTCGTAGGCGACTTGCGAGTAAACCTGTGTAGTTTTCACATTTTGGTGTTGGTTTGATGTATTACTAGGAGATTCACTGAATTAAGCTAAATACTTACCAAGCCAATTGCAACCAATTGGAGGAGTATGAACAATACTGCAAGGCCTAGTAGCCAGGTTGGAGCTAAAGAAGGACCGGAATCCGGCATTAAACTCTGGAGAACATTTGAGCTCACTTCATTGCCAAATACCCAAAACCCGGAGATTGCAACTGGGTAGAAGGTGACAAAGATGACTGAGTAGCAGAGCAAGAGCGCCTTCAGCATCTTGCCAGCAACCGGAGCAGCCACAGTTGCCTGAATGAATCATGAAAGTAATTAAGCTAAATGATCATGGATGTGTATCAGAATTAATATGCACATGCAGTATGTGCAATGCTTAATAATACTTGAATTTCTGGTAATATTCCATTGCCGAAAATTGAAGCAAATATGGAGATGGAAGTGAATGCGTTGAAGGATCGGTTGGACTTGGAAGAATCCAGTGAGTATTTCCTTTGAGGAGAGTTTTTCAAAGAACCTGTAGACATTGAAGGACAGATTAATTATTAGTTTCTCTTCAATTAATCTCTCCAAATGTACACTCTTCTAATAGTAGCTATTAAATGGAACTTTGGTAAGACCTATCTATCTTTTCTTTTTTTCCTTTTATTTGAAAAGATGAAATTGTTCATAAATCTAATAAATCACAGGAGAAATGCTAGTTTGGACCAGCCTGCACACTTTGTATCCAAATGGTGAATATATCCAGGATTAGGCAGACAGGACATGATACAAAATACATGATAATGAATAGAGAAACCAAGCAAAACATTCTCCTAAACATTGATTATAATTTTGGGAAAAAGTTTAGGAAATGAAGCGAAAACGATACTAAGACCTGCATTAAGGCATCCCGCAACCACAGCGACAGCATAGCCAATAATCATAAACAGCGAGGCAAGGTTGATATGGCGAAGTGAGTGGAAAGAAGGAAGCTGAGAGAGGATTATTAGCACCACTGTCACAATAATAATGAAATGGTACAGCTTCAGAGGACCATTGGGACTGGCAGCAGAGTACATAATCTTCTCAAATCCAAGCAAGTAGCAAACATGAAAAGAAGGAAAAAAAAAAAAAAAAAAAAAGGAAAAATTCACAGAGTCAATTACAGAAATGCAAGTATGCAACCATTAGCTAGCATGATTAATTACTTCTATAATTTACTTAAACAAGTGAATAACTAATCAAATGAGTGTCTACATCCATCCTCTTCTCATCTCATTTGGTATTTTGATTCTGAAACTATGAGTATGCATTTCCTAATCCTCCTATATTTGGGTTTTGAAAAGAAAGCATTCACTCATACATCAATAATTACATTTATGATAGAAATTAATCAAGGATTGTTTGTTAGGCAAAAGGAATCAATAGCATTGATGATCAGTGAGCAAACCAACCTCAATACAGTCAGCCGCAAGCAGAATGGTACCAATCCCAATTCCAGTGTTGATTGCTCCCTGTATGCAAACCACGAAGTAGAGAATCCATCCAGACCCTACACACCAAACCCCCATCAAAATTCATCAATTGAATTGAAACAATTAAAAAAAAAGAAAATATTAACCTAATCAAAAGATTCAATCAAATAAAAAAATACCCAAAACATCAGCGGCGAGCTCCCGGAACCTGATATGCCGACGTCCTTCCTTCTCGCAGTGCTCAAGAACCCTAGACATGAGAAGATAAGCATAGAAAGTGACAACCGCCATCACAGTGAGCAAAGCCAGCCCTAAACCCCAGCCAAGGCCGCGCAGAGCATAAGGCAGTGTGAGGATCGTAGGGCCAACAATGGCGGTGGTGAGGTGACACCCAGCATGCCACCAAGTCCCTGATCATCACGTCCATGACCAATCAAACAAAGAAACGGGATGAAAAGATAGGCAAGGAAAAAGAGACGATGAAAAGGCTCGGACCTTTAGACTGGAGGACCAAGGCGGCGCCGGCGTCGGGGCTGGGGAGGGGTTTGGAAGGGGGCGAGGATGCATGCAGGAGGTCCATGGAGAGGAAGGGGATGATGGCATGGAGGTGGGAACGATGTAGATGAATCGAAAAGGATAAAAGCTTCGAGTTTTGAGCGGACGGCGATGTTTATGGAGGTGATGATCAACAGACTCAGCACCAGTGCAGTTATTCTTCCCCGCCGTCTTGATGGGATCTTTCCTTTTTTCATATTTTTTTTTCTATATATATATATATATATTTGAATTTTAAAAAAATTGTTTTATTTGTATAATAATAATAATTATTAGCATTATTATTAAAAGAGAGAAATTAGCTGGTTGGATTTGGTTATTTTTTCTATAAAAAAAATTAGATTAAAAATTTGTTCATGTATATTATTAACTTCATTTTAATAATAACAATCTCTTAGTACTAGATCTACTTTATATATATATGTAAACGATAATTTAGTCATTATACTAATGAAGTTAAATTTTTGGTATATCTGAAATCAGTAATGCTATATATATACACTAGGTTTATTGAAATTTTTTTTGAATAATGCGGATGCTAAATTTAAAACATGTAAATCTCTAAACTTTACAAATTACAAAATATTATAAAAATTTATTTAAAACACTAAAATCATAAGCCCAAACAATATAAATCCTATATCTAAAATTCTAAAAACCAATACCCTAAATATTAAATCCTAAATCTTAAACCCTAAACTATAAACAGTAAATCACATATTAAAATTTAGATAATAAAAAAATTAAGTTTTAAAAAAAATAATGTGGATGCTGACATGGATACCAACTAACGAGGCATTCAAGTCATTTTAAAAAACTATTTAGGGCATCTCCAACGCTGCGTCATTAAGGGCGTTTACGCAGAATGGCGCTCCAATGGAGCGCCATTCTTCATGCCAATTTTGAATCTAGCTACAGTGTCACGTAAGAAATTTCGTGGCACTGTAGCCAGCTTCAAATTTTTTTTTTTTTAATTTTTATATTTATTAGTTTAATAGTTATTTAATATATTTTGGGTTATTAATTTATAATTTTGGTCTAGTTTTAACCCCATAAAATATATATCATTATAAAATTTATTTTTATAATTTCATATTTTAATAAAATTAATAAATTATAATTTAAGTTTATATTTTTTAATTAATAAAAATAAAAATTAGAAAAATAATACCAAAAATATAAATTCATTAAAATTAACACAAATTATATGAACAATAAAATAAAAACACAGAAAATAACATAGATTGACATTGACAACAATAAAAAAACCACAACACACAAAATACAAGTAATGAAGTTGACAATAGATGGGCTAATAGTTTGGTATGTTATCGCCACTTCCACCGATGTCGCCAAAAAGCTCATTAAACATATTAGATCCAGAAGGGGGTGGCTGTTGAAAATGTCCTCTTTTCTGTAAAATTTCTTGTTGTTGTGCTTGTATACAAGCACGAATATTTGGATCGGTGATAGAATTCAAGTCTCGCATTAAAAAATTAAAAGTAAAAAAAAAATTGAAAGATAACAAATATATAAATTGTAAAGTGTAAAGAATATTCTTAGAATATTCTGTTTCGGAGTTAAAAATAGAGTTGTTGGTTGGAGAAACTTTTACTGTATTTTTTAAGTTGAAAGCTTCAAATATAGAGTTTTGGGTTGGAGATGACCTTATTAAATCTATTTTATATAAATATCATTACTCATTCAAAATCAAGAAAGTAGTCACATATTGTTGATCCTTTCTTAGAAATCTTGATTTATGTTTTCTCTCTCTCTCTCTCGGCCCCTACCTTTTGTAGGTTTTTCAGTCACGTGTGCATTATGTATCTTATTAAGTTTCTATGTTTCTAATCATTATTTATTTTTTTAATAAATTATAGTGGTTTATCCTTTTAAAAAAATTCTTTACCATGCGTTGCCTTATAATTTTTTTATAATCTAAATATTTGTAAGTTTAGCTTTGATTTTTATTTGGGAAGAGCCAAATAAATTCTCCTCAACTGTTATTTTTCCCAACCAAACAATACTCGATTTATTTCTATTAAAGTGAGAAATGACGTGTATATACCATATCATGTGTTTTTTCATCTCAATGTCCACATCAAGAAGTTATATAACTAGAAATTATACCATATCCTTTTAAAAAAATCTTTACCCTGTTTCTCATTCCTCACAAAGTTTAATAACTAGAAATTACAGAGAAGTTACCAAGAAATTATGAGTTCATAATACTAAATTACAAACATAGTACACAACAAGTGAACACCTTATTTCACCATAGTACAGAGTATACATTGAATTACAGAAGAAATTGAAAGAAAATGCTCCTAATTCTAAGCTGCTGCATGCCCCAAATCATCATCATCATCGTCATCGATCACCATCTTCATCAGTAACTCATTCCAAGTATCAATAGGACCAGGCAAGCACCAATGCAGGCAATCATTCTGAACTTTCTTGTTCTTATCATGGATTGGCGGGTATGTTCGGTAAGGCCCTGGATGACCATCTGGTCTCAACAAGGAAAGATGGTATGTGTCTAAGAGTCTCATCTGCATTCCATTCTTCACTCCAATTTCAGCTGCATTTTCAAACTCCTCAATCTCAACCCTCCTCATTGCGTGGTCGGTTGGATCACCGTCGTATTCTCCTTCTCTATATGGTTGTGTTCTGTTGCAAACTCCTCCGCTGTACCATTTTCCGTACTCAAAGTGATCCGGTGTCCAGGTTCGGAGGACAATAAAGGGTTTGTGATCATTTGTGGACATGAAATGCAATGCCAATTGCAGGGCCTTTCGGTAGGGCTCTGCAACTCCAAGTTCTTTCAGGCTACCGTCAAGACAATTATGGCAGCCGATGACTCTGTTGTTCTCCCACATAATTGCTGATTTGTAGAACCACTGGCCACCGGAGAACACAATGTAGTCATACTTGTGATATTCAGTAGTCCATTTAGTATCAAGAATGTCGAGATGAAGCTCTACATCTGCCTTCGCCAATGCGTTATTGTCTCCCAAAGTATCGTAGCGAACTAGAAATGGAGCCCAGATTATTGCAAGAGTGAAGTTGTAGGAGGAGTAGTACCATGTTCGGGTTTTAAAATTCATTTCGTGATGGATATCAACTGGTTCTTCTATCTGCAGAAGAGATGCTAACAATCTCGATTAGCGACATGTTTACTAGCAAGACATGGTATCATTGATACAACCGATGTAAAGCACTCTATGCAGTTATCATGCATCGAAATTTCTCGTATGTCAGCTGTATAATATGGAAGTAGAGATAAAGTATCAAAAGATTTGAAGGTGACTGTGTACAGACCTTGGAGAGTAGGCAAATCAAAGACTGCATATGGTTACGGAAGATCGAATCACCGATTAATGCCCATGATTTGTTCCTCATTGCATTCAGAAATTTATCCGCATCGAATCGAGGTAAATCACAGTTCTTTGGTTTCCATCTCCAGTAAAGATAACCAGTGTCAGGCCTTCCGTTTCTCATACAGTTCTGATAAGGTTCTATGAAATGGCAGGTTTCATTTGTGTAAGCTGGTCCTTCACTGTCAGGAATCCATTCCCCTTCAAATAGAGTGCATCCTGCCGCATTAACATTAATGCATGCATCAATTGGATTGTTTTCCATTTCCAAAATTTAATTTTTTTTCTAAAAAATGGATAAACCACTTAAATCAGACATGAAGGGAGAAATGCAGGAGGAGGACACAAGAATGGTAAAACAGAAACAAAATAAAGATCATGCATGCACTAGATGTACAACTCAAGGGAAATTCAGAAAAAAAAAAAAAAAAAGGGAAAACTAAAAATATAGGTAGAGCAGAGCCCTCTTCCAGGATGAAGATGCCGGGGTTCATCTCCTGAAGTGTCACTTCCATCACTATTGAGATAATTCAAGCATCCATCATCGACTATGAACAGTTAAGATATTTGACTTCCATCCGGGAAGTCGAGAGTTCGACGTATGATTGAGATATAAATAATGTATGGTACGCAGTTACCTGGCCACATTATTTTAAAAATAAAACAAAATAACAAATAATCCAAGCAGAGCAGAAAATATGAGGTTTCTTTGTATAAAAGTCGCCTTTTTTTCTGTTCCTTTTCCCATTTCACTTACATTTCATTCTTTGAAACAGCAGACCTTTTAGTTAATCATAACTAAAGATGATCAGTTTTTCCATCATTTTGATTCACTTTCATATATTAATCTCTCCAATACAAATCTCTCACATTCCGTTGCTTGACCTAGCAAACAATTTATTGAAAAGAGCAAACCCTCAAAAAACCCTAATTTCTTCATAAAAACACTGTGGACTAACAGAAATGCAAATTATTGTCCATAAACGCTCATCCACATCTATCCAATGGAAACCCTAAGAAAACAAATAAAAATCAATAACAAATGAGCACCAAAAAGTGGTACCTTTGGTGGAATGTTGCTTCCAAAGAGTGAACTCAGAGATAAGGAAATGACAACAGAAACCAACCAAGAGAACAGAAGCTAAGAACTTCAAGAGCAGCTGGCCAATGCTACCATTCCTCTCCGCCTGTGCACCTGGCAGTGCCTCCCAGTCCACCATCATTTCCTCATTAGCCATCAATACCTCTCCTCACAGAGCTCAATGCACAACCAAAGAAGAAGAAGAAGAAGAAGAAGAAAGGGAAAAGCAAAGATTTACACCAATGGGAATGGAAAAAGCAAAGGCCTGCCATGGTCTTATACTTGGAAAGCTTGTTTCTTTGTATTGGATTCTGAAAATATGTGGCTTTGGATGCTTCTCCCTCTTCAACCTTGCATCTTCTTTTGTTTGCTTGTCTAAAATGATGGCATGTGATTCCCACCGTGCTGTTTGGGGTGAAAAACAAAAAAAACTTTTATGACAAATTGAAATTTTTTACCAATAATAATAATAATTCAGATATAATGAATGATAGGATAGCGATGAATTTTGTTTTCTTTTGTTTTTCGAGTAAAATAAAACAAAATAAAACAAAAGAAAATCAGAGACCACTCAATCCTTGAAACTGGATCAATAAATCACTGGCTAAGTTTCATGGGCCAAAATTAAGACAAACATTGTGAGCTGGTGCATCAATAATTGAACTTCAGTGTACTCCACTGCATCATATCTTTTGCATGCCAGATGTTGCTGTCTTAACTGCTTCTCTAGAACATGAATTTTTATTCACATGTTAACTTAAAAAGTATCACAAATTCACAGCACTGTCTTTTACCTGAAACTTGGGATTCATAGGAGAAAGTATAGTAGCTATTAAGATTTTTTCTAGACTTTTGATTCTTTTCTTTTATAGACGAAACACTGGAAAAGGTTCTTCATGAATTAATGCGAGAAGAAACAATCTGTCTTATCTGAATGATTGTTTATGAAAATAATGGAATGATGTGTCAATTCAAATCATTTACATTGCAGAATACGGAGCTTTTGGGTGCAATTATGGAGCAAAAAGGCAAATGTATGATTTAAAGCAAATGTGCAGAATCCTATATATAAAAAAAATTACAGCAGTTATGGACTTTTTATGACAATTTAATAAATTCAGAATCAGAAAACTGAACTCATGGACCACATGAACTTGATCTGCTGAAGCTCTTAAATAAATGGATACATTATAAATCATATGAAGACTATATTCAGATATTGTTCAAAGCATTGTATCAAAAAATATAAAAAAAAATTGATAGTTTTGCCAACAATGAGAAGGAGAAAACTAAATGCAGATAACAACACCAGCATACAGTCCATTGAGATCAAAATGAAAGAAGAGGAGGTGTCCATATGGGACCATGGCAGTCCTCTGCATGACACCTTTTAGTGTATCTCTCGTGGCAGCCTTATCAAACGCTGTTTGACAGTGTTGCCATTGTCCAATGAGAAGTCTGGCGAAGTCATCAGGGAGATGGAGAAGACGGTGGTGCTTGGCAAGATGAAGAAGGACAAAAAACCAAAGAACATGGTACTCAATCTCCGCAACTTCATTGCTTTCCTTAGGAAAGATTGATTCATATATTAGTTGTTTTGATGTTTTCTTGTTAAAGCAATAAATAAACTGTGTTTGATTCTGTGTAATTCCTGTTTGAAATTCAAAACAAGTTTCTTTTGAAACAAACTCATATTGCATTAGAAATAAGAAAGCAGAGAATACAAGAGTTATAGCATCATTACATGAGCTTGAAGTATCGCTAGTTTTAATCGTATGCAGAGCTAAAGTAGTTATCCGTGACATTATCGTCAAGTATCTGCAAGACTTTTCTGTTTGACTGACCGACACAATGTGGAGTCTTGAACTGGCTCACGGCCGCCCCGAGAGACAGGAAGTGGTCAAGGATCTTCTGAAAGGTGCCTCTTTTAACAATCCGGAGTTCAAGAGGTCCGATGGCACGAACTTTCCTTGAACTAACATAGCCCGCGTCGACAAAGGCACGGTCTAAGCAATCACAGCAATTGCTCAAGACATCCTCTCGGGCATTCCCACTCAGCTCCCAGAAGATCACATAGTGTCCAGGGTCCGTAGAAACATCAACATGGCTCGAGAAATCCACAACTTCGAGTTTTTCAGCTGCTAAGAGCTTGGTGGCTTCTTCAACAGCCAGTTGGAGATCCTTCTCAGTGTTCTTGTCGATGTTAATGGTTAAAAGAAGGCTTCTCCTGCGAACAAACCTGAGTTCTGGTGCAGAGTTATGAAAGCCAGCTACCTTCACAACATCCCCAAGGCGATAACGATATAGACCTGCCATTTGGCATGAAGACCAGAGATTGTTATTGGAGCATAACAATTTGGTAATCAACTATGAAAACAGAAGCTGTAAGAATAATCTCCGGTACTAAAAGCAACAACATGCTAACACTTTAATACAGGGCATGACTTGGTGCTAAAGGCAAAAACTTGAGCACTGATACTTTAATACAGGGCATGACTTGGTGCTAAAAGCAACAACATGAGCGCTGATACTTTAATACAGGGCATGACTTGGTACTAAAAGCAACAACATGAGCGCTGATACTTTAATACGGGGCATGACTCAGCTAGTTTCTTCATCTATCAGGTAGTTGAATTTCACCTAATGAATTTTAACCTATGATTTGTCACCTTTCATATGAAATTTAAACAGAAAGATTAGGTGAAAGCGGAAATCAACAAAGACTAGAGAGCCAAAGTCTCTGCCCGTAACCAAAGCCCATTCCTCAAAAGTGTTAACTACTAATTCGCTATCAACTTGCTCAGCAGTTTAACACCAAAAGAGATAGTATTACGAGTAAACGTTAGTTAAAAAAGCAAGTAACAAGAAACTATTAGTAACTTTTCACAATTTTTACTAACATAGCAGTATTTGGTGTTGAAAGGGGAGAGGGGGGGTTAGGCAGCAGGCATATTGCAGCGAGAAGATATACCTGCAACAGTCGTGAACACAATCTCGTATTCTTTGCCAACCTCAACATCTGTCAATCCAACTGGCTCTAATTCTGTGTAGTGAGTGGTAGAAGAACTCTGCTCTAACTCTTGCTCTTCTGATTTCTCATTGAGAGGAATGAATTCAAAATAAGCAATATCCGGAAGCACGGCAAAAGTTGCAGATTCAGGAGCCAATGAAGGGTTGATATTAGCACCAATCCATCCTTCCGAAGATCCATAATCAGCAGACATCAACGGTAAGCTTCCTGCATAATGCCTCAACTTCTTCAAATATGGTTCCATCGAGCCAGTCATGATTCCATAAACATACTTGGCATTAGGCCAAAGTACTGGAATCGCACCGTACCAGTTACTTAAACCAAGACATTTGTCACGGATGGTATCAGCCAACTCCGGGTTGGGTTTCAGAATTTTGGACACAGCATCTCTCATTGCAGGCATAGTGATTCTGTTGGAGAGAACTCCTTCTCTGATATCGTCACATAGTTCTTCCCACACCTGCTCAAATGTTCGAAATGCATGGACAATACTGTGCGCAAATGTCGACGATACAAGCTGCACTTCTTCAAAGAATATTAGGCCGCACAGGAGGTGGCAATACAGGGACTGGTGAAAGTCTGAACCGAATATAACTTCATCAGGGCTACAACACTGAGACTGGATATCCTTCATTGTGTGTTTGAATTGTTCACTACGATAGACGTTTGTTGTAGCTGTCGTTGCAGTAAGGCCACCCTTTGTCATAAACTGCTTGCTGCTGTAGATGAATTGCAGTGCTTTTCCATTCATGGTGGGGAACTCTCTGCGATATTTGATCGAATACCATTTGAACATCAAAATTAGTACAACAACTTCTTATTTACTAAATAATAAATCATGAGCAGACGAACTTATCAGTTATCATGCACCAAATCCAAAATAGCTCGAAATAATAAAATATAGAACATGAAAAACCAAACATCAGCAAACAGTAAAGGCGTTGGGGATAATCAACAAAATGGGAAAGGAAAGAGATAATAATGGTTGAATCACGCAAACTTCCTAAAAGCACGCGCCATATAGAGTAAGGATCATAATTCATAAAGAAAAAAGTAACTTGATGGGCATTCAATACCAAAGAAAGTGAAAGGCAGCACAAACAGATCTCATAATAGAAAATTATACTGAAAGTCCCCCAAATGATATCAAAGAAACTCAATCAAGCAATCAATCAAAAACAGACGAGTTTCATACTTATTTCTGAAAGCATAGGAAGTCTTATATATCTGCATAGTGGACTTCACCAATTCTTCATTGAAAGGCACAAGTTTGGGTCTCCCTTGTGTAGTACCAGAGCTGCAAAAGACACACACATAGAAACATACAGAAAAATCAGTAATCCCAACCCATGATCATTTCAACAAACAATACAAAGGCAAGAACTCAGAACACGCCTCAAAGACAATGAAGTGATTGGAGTCCCAGTGAGAACAGGAGAGAAATCTCCGTCAGCAATCCTCTGAATATAAGGCTCCAAATCCTTGTGAGTTACCAATGGAATACAAGCCTTAAAGCTCTCAGGATCAGTCCTCCCTGCAAGACCCAAGCTTTGCAAGTACTCAGCCTCAGAATTCTCCTCCAGAATCCTTCTCAGAGTCTCTCTCTGAACCTGAGCAGCATCCATGGTGGAGGATTCAAAGCCCTCAATCACGCTTTCCAGGCTGAACACCCCCATCTTCCCCAACACTGCAGCATAACAAAGGTTAGATTTTTATTCGAAGGCACTACTCAAAACCCAAAAAAATCCTAGATACAATGTATCAAAGAAGCGGGTTTTCCATGACTTTGACCAGCAGATAGCTCCAAGATAAGCCACAACCTCTTTCTCAAAATTAGCCAAAAAGATCAATTTTTAGCTCATAAAAGTCATTTAAACATCAAAAAAACCCAAAAAAAATAACAACCATAAACTCTCAGAGGCTTTACCAGAAATAGGAACTGAAACTCCGCTGGATCTCCAAGGCAAGGGCTGAACTGAGAGAAAGAAGTTGGATATGGATTCCTTTGAACAAAGTCTATAAGCGAGAGAAAACAATGGAAACGACGAATATTCTATGATCTCTGTCTCTTCTCTTGTTTGTGGGACTTTTATATTCTTCTCTGTTTTTTCATAAATATATTATAAATAAATAAATAAATTTATTTATTTATTTATAATAATGTTTGTTTTCAGTGATGCCATGGAGGAGGGAAGCTTCATCTTTTATAAGCTCCAAATGGGATCATTTGCATTTGACCCCTTGTTTGTTTTTCAAATCATGTCGAATATCTGAATCTCAGATTTACCACTTGATCATTGAACCAAATATTTGATATAAAGCAACAAAATCAAATCCTTTTTCTTCAAAAAGAAAAGGGAAAAAACAAACAATGAACTGAAATCTTGGAATTCACTAACTAAAATAATAATAATAATAATAATAATAATAATAATAATAATCAAACTACTAATCAATACGCTTGGACCATTTAAATATTAAATATTAATTTTCAGTAGCTGAGACATGTTGAAAAGTTTCTCCTTTTTTTTTTAAATTATATATTTGTCAAGAAGTAACAAGTAATTTGAGGATTTTCAAGGGGTTACAAGTAAATATCTCTGTGGATATACTTCGTTAGTTTGTTTTTCTAGTGGAGTCTCACGTAATAACATTGATTTATTTATGACGCAAGATCTCCGTATATAATTTATGGGTGCGCCGATTTCAACTATACTTCCACAGTTAAACCGTATATTTTAAACATCACACTGTCCCCCCTTGTTACTACTAAAATTAAATTTTTTTTTTGCTTTTTTTTATATAAATTTTAATTTTAATCAAAATAATTATTTAATTTTAATTTTATTTTAATTATCTAAGAAATTTTATTTTATTTTAGCACATGTATGGTGTACTGTTTATTTAAGGAGCAATTTCATGTCATTTACTAATATAGAATTTCTAGCATCCATATCATCAAAAATATATTAAAAATCTCTCTGATGACCATTTGGTGAAATAAAATTCGAACAGAGTAATTATTTTAATTCAATATAAAAATTTAGATCTTAAAATGCAAAAGAACCATAGTTTGATATTTTATTAAAAAATTTATCAAAATAAAACTAAATTCACTTGTCATCTAATCTAAATAATTAGGTAGTTTATGCTATAAATAAGTAAAGCTTATTTTGAATAGTCAGAGAGCAAATGGCCCTACAATATGTGTGGTAATGCCTCTAAAATGAGGCTTTTTTTTTTTTTTTTTTTTCTTGGCCAAGAAGAAAGGCTGTGCCACTAGAAAAGCCAAGGCCATGCACAATCTCTGTTTGAGCAAGTGAAGATAGGGCTCGTGTACATGTATATGTAGATGTCGAGATCACCAATCCATAATCCCTGCTTACGTCTGTGAAAATATATCTTTACTCATCATAAATTGAACATTCACTACTAATGAGATATTTTTGAGGACCAGAATACCGATTGACCTCTCAATAATTGGATACCTTTGAATTAGATATGATCAATCATTATTTATCTCCAGTATCTTAACACCAAGGGGCCGTTTGGTTCGTGGTAATGATATATTACTACGGTAATAAGATTACCATGGTAATGAAGTCATGAATGTTATATGCCTGAGAATGTTGTGGTAATGTGATATTACTATGTTTGGTTGAGAACTTATATTACTGGTAATATTTCATTACAATATTTGGTTAGTCATGGTAATCACCTCGGTAATATGTTAAATTTATCTAAATACCCCTATATATAAAATTATGAAAATTTTAATTTAAAGTATAAATTATTAAATTATAATATCAAAAATTATATATTTAACATTTTTCTAAAATATGTTCGTATTATATAACGGCAGGATGGTGTCGAATGAATTACCCTAGAGTTTGAGTATAAGAAGTAATTTATTTGATTGCCTAGGGGTATAATTGGAAAAACCAAAATTTTCAGATTATCACTAACCTGGTAATCTGGATTACCATTTTATCTGGTAATATTTCACTATTGATAATCTCACATTACCATAACCAAACATGGTAATTTAACTACATTATCACCGCGAACTAAACGGCCCCCAAGTGTTTTGAAAGGCACTTTGATTTGTCTTCTTTTTCAATTTATTAATTACTAAGCTATTTCAAAATCCGTATTATTTATTTAGTTATTTATTTATTATCATTTTAATTTATTGAAAAAAAGAAGAATAGGAAGAATAACAAGGAGAGGAAAACTAACAAACAAGGGTAATTTTGAGTTTGCATGATTAAAAACTGCAAATATTCAAAAACCTGTGTATCATTCATTCATTCATTTACTTTCATTAGAGAGAAACGTATGTTTGGAATTTATTATTTTAACTATCTTTGGCATTATCTGATGCGGAAGAAATTGCAATGATTCATTGAACATAAATAACTTTGGTCGGACTTTGGTCCGGAGATATACACACGTCACATGTGCCAGACAAACATGGTGAAAAACCAATGTCTGGAATAGTTGAATGCTTTCCTTGGTAATTTTTTTTTTTTAATAAAAGTGAATGAATCACTTAAAATCACCAAAGTGCTTATAGCCCAGCGGTACCTCGGGTCCCCTCGTGGGAGGAAACGCGAGTTAAATCCCTCCGAACCGCGCTCCCCCGTTCTAAGAGGATGAGGACGTTGTAGGTAATCCCCCCGTCACGCGTACGCCCCTGAGAGTTGGCGCTTGTCGCCCTATCTCAAAAAAAAAAAAAATCACTTAAAATCATTAGAGAAAAGTGGAAATACGAAATATGAGCTAAAATAACGTAACTAAAAAAACAAAACATAACTAGAACAAGAGACAGTAAAAACCCATCTAAAACACAACAAACATAAAGCAGAGGTAAAACGGAAAAAAAAGATAAACATTTCATTATGAGTGGACAACAATAGAGAGCAATAAAACCAAAAACAGCAAAATAACAACTGTAAAATGAGCAAAAAGATGAGTGATCATCAACTTCGCCAGGTTCCAGAGGGTCGTCGTAGGAGGCACTAAGGCCACTAGGGGCGACCATCAAAGGTTCATTTAATCCGCAAAATTACTTGGTCCTCCATAAATTGTAACCTAATGGTCCTTCGGCTTTTATTTTTTATATATAGTATAAATAATTCACAAATATTGTTTATGTGTATATATATGAATTATTTCTTTAGGAATATCGTTAAGACATAGGAGTTTACACAGGCGAGGAGTTAATACCTCAACCCATTTGTAGCCTGACCTGACCTGGCGTGAGCTAAAGTTTAAACACGCATTTTCAGCAAAAACACTGACTTTCTCTACAGAGAATCTGGCACTAATAGACCAAAACTCGTTGACTACATGATTATAATTTGTATACTTTTGTGTTAAAAAAGTTAATTATTAAAACTTTGAAGTTTAAAAAGATGTGTTGTTATTCTTGCTATTATTGAGAATTTAAGGTGATAGTGGAATTTCAAAAAGGATATATATATATTTTTTAATGTGACAATGAAACATTTGACTTTAATATAAATAACGATAAACAAATATAGATCTATATTGTGATGATTATTATTTTTGTTTTATATGTTATAAGAAGTTATTTAATTCATGCAGTTAAGATGATGACCATTCACTTACCTTGCACGTAGTCTTTGTAACTCATGCCTTTCATGCTTGTTTGAATAGAAAGAAATATAATATAAATTGATTAATTTATCACGCAATAAAATACAAAAAAAAAAATAAATAAATAATTATTTTCTCTAAACAACATATATTTTTATTAATTTTATATAAAACCATATATATGGCCACAAGTTGTCTATTTTGTCATCATACACCAAGAACTATAATTCCAAAATATTGCAATTATTCACATCTCTAAAATCCAAATGATTTTCAAAACAAAAATAATAAAAATTTTAACATAATCCAAAAATCACTCTAATATATTTTGAAGTCTAATTCCATATTATTCAAACTCTTTAAATGTATAAAATAAATTATTTAAATAAACATTTACTATTATTTAGGGTCTCCTTTTCATCTGTAATTACAAAAACAACCATGTTAAAGATTATTACTGAAACTTGCTATAGATATGAAAAATTTTCAAAGAAAACATTCCTATATATATATATATATATATATATATATATATATATATAACAAAAATGAAATTGGCATGGTGGACATGTTTGGCTTGATTGAATCATTTCCTTTGGTTGGTTGGCACTAGTGACTTGATAATAGTTGGGTGATTAGGATTGGCACCCACCATGAATTAATGGGAAAGGGATTGCCAACTCGAACTACTCCATTATCATGTGATCATTCTTGTTATTAGTTAAAATAATCAATTAACATTAGTCTTATCACATTATTATACTCCTATCTATTTGCCCATAAACATTTAATTTCACAATTAATTCCACATGATGTATAGATGAATTTCAAGGTATATGTCTATTGTCACATATCACTTTGATTAGTATTAATTTATCACAAGATACGTCTCGATATTAATTAAATAAAATCAGGCAATTTTCATGTGATCATATATATATATATATATATATATATTAACTAATCGTTGATATATTTAAGTAAGTAATTAAAGTCTTATGTGACTTTTGTTGTTGGGCGTGCATGAAAATTTTAGTTTGTTTATTTAATTTGTTTATCTTTGAATGCTTTGCATGTTCATTGTTATATTAGCTATTATGGTTGACCTAATCTTTGCACATGCTATCTAACCTAATGATCTTTTTATTTAATGAATATTAACTTGTAGATATGTATATTGTATCATATATAGGAGCCTTGTGAGAGTGAATAAGATATATCACATATATGGGTGAAAATCCCTTTATAATCAAGTTTTTTTCTAGTGAATTATATATATATATATGTAGAATTATTCTCTTATTCTCAGATTAAAAGTCAAAAGATGGAATCTTCTCATTGATTTTATTTCATTAACTAAAAAAAGGGGGGGGGGGGGTTCAAAACTGTCTCATGGATTATAATTTTCTAATTACATAGATGATTGTAATTTTTTTAGGTAAATTATTTAAAGAGCCACTAAACTAATCAGTTTCTCCTATTTGAATCATTAATTTATTTATAAAAAAAACATTTAATTGGGTATCTCGATTTTAAATTTACATTCAATTAATTGAGTCACTCATGTTAACGCTGTTAACAGTGGTGCGATGCATCACATAATTTGCCACGCCAAGCATGCCATGTGGCATAACATAATAACATTACGAAATTTAACTTGATAATATAATTAACGGTTTGATCATAATATAAATTAAGGGTGACTCAACTTTAAATACAAATTGAAATCTCATACATAAAAGAGATCAAAGAAAAAACATGACGTACGGTATAGATGACACGAATGATTCAATTGAACATAAATGTAAAAGTAAACTATCAAATTAAAATATTTTATAATTTAGCAGAGTTCTCAAATAGTAAAATAACTATTTAAATAATTTACTTATTCATCATGCATGTGAATAAATTAACCTCATATTATTATGGCGGGAAAGATTTAATTCCTGGTCTTCATCTACACACACCTAAAAGACCAAGTACCAACAGACTGTAAATATTGTTGACCAGGTGATTGCAATTAATTATGAAGTTTTGCAGGGGTTAATTTGTTAAGGTAAAGATATGAGGGATAAAATAAGGTGAGAAAGCATGCATATCTCTGAGACAATGACTTTAGAAAAATAATTATGACCATGCTATAAAGAAGAGTTGGAATAGTATTAATATTTAAATAGTATACTTTGAAAGGAGGCAAATGAACAAACCATGCAAGTTGGTCAAATTGGACCAAACTTAATTTTAAAAAATAAAATATATTAAATTAATAATAAATGCATGATATCTATAATTATTGCAAGAACAGTGTACATGGTCAAGTTGACCCACGTGAATTCTGCAACATGGGTCTGGTCAACCACGTTGGCACATTGACCAGGTAACCCTTCCACATTTTCAAATCAACTACTACCACTTGCATTAAAACAGTGTGTTTGGTTCGCCGAAGTAGAGACCAAAGTGACTGAAGCAAGAGCTGATGTGACACTCCTACTTATTTAGTTCACCAAAATAAAAGCCGAAATGGAGAAGTGGCCACTTCCAAAATCTCTCACTTCACTCTTTAACTTCGGGATTTTTTTTCCCTGAAGTGGCATTTCGGTATTCCATTCCACCCATTTTGTATGTTTTTATAAATCTTTTATTATTTTTTCTAATTTATTTTATTTTGTATTTTATTGTTTATTGTTTTATTTTTATTTTTTTAATTTTTGCAACAAAATTAAGATTTTAATTTAAAAAAATTTACATTACATCATATATAATAAATAATTTTTTATAAACGATATTTTTATTTTTTCACTCGTAACAAAGACAAAAAAAATTTCATAATTCATCATTTTCCTCAACCAAACAAATGGAACTAAAGACTTCCAAATGAAAATTCCACTTCGATCAAAGTCACACTTCCATCACTTCGGTGGACCACTTCTGAACCAAACACACCCAATATATTAGATAGTGTTTATTTGAAGGATTTTAGAGTTATATGTAATTTAAATTAGTAAGTTTTTCAAACTGAGATTTTAATATAAGTGATGTCAAAAGTGTCACTATCTCTTCTACCTATTTTTCTTGTTTTTTTTACTTTCTCTTTTTTTTAAATGTTCATTTTTGTCATTACACATGTTTTTCTATTTCTTAATCTTCTGTTTTTTTTGGGTATTTTAGTGTTTAATTTTCTCTTCAATATTGCTGTTTCAATATTGATAATAATATTAGAGTTTCAATGATCTAACCAAGATTTCAACCCCACATCTTAAAATAGAAATATTAACAAATTCTTCAGAATTAATTATCGGTAATGCTCTTCAAGAATTGAGCTTCATGCAAGATTACATACAATGTAAGAGATGCCAAATTATAAGGGGGTGTTTATTTGTAAGGAGTGTAATGGGAGTTATTACTCTCCCATTCCACTCCTTTGTTTGGATAGTCATCAATGGGAGTGAGAGAGGTTTGGGAAGGGAATGAGGAGGGATTGAGTGGGGAGTGGCAATCCTCCCAAAATTGGGAGGATTGGTCATTCCTCCTCCACTCCTTGAGGGTGAATTACAAATTTGCTCATTATTTAATAAGTAAACTATAATTAATTAACATAATAATTAAATATATAATTTTAATACTACATAATAATTAAAATAATAATATAAATCAAATAATAATTAAATCGATAATTTTAATAATAAATAATAATTAAAATAAAATAATAACAACTAACAATTAAAATAATAATTTTATTCAAATAATAATAATTAATAATTAAAATAATAATAATTAATAATTAAAATAATAACTAAATCGATAATTTTAATAATAAATAATAATTAAAGTAAAATAATAACAACTAACAATTAAAATAATAATTTTATTCAAATAATAATATAACTCAAATAATAATTAAATAGATAATTTTAATAATAAATAATAATTAAAATAAAATAATAATAAATAACAATTAAAATAATAATTTTATTCAAATAATAATAATTAATAATTAAAATAATAATATAAATCAAATAATAATTAAATCGATAATTTTAATAATAAATAATAATTAAAGTAAAATAATAACAACTGACAATTAAAATAATAATTTTATTCAAATAATAATAAATAATAATTATAATGATAACATAAATCAAATAATAATTAAATAGATATTTTTAATAATAAATAATAATTAAAAGTGAAAATATTTAATTCAAATATTTAATTATAAAATTAAAAATAATGATATTCAAAATATTTTATAATTAAAAATAATCGTTATTTAACTTAACATTTTATTTTATATAAAATATTATTTACTTGTTTCAAGGGTATAAAAGTAAAGTTACATCATTTTTTTCTTTTACTTTTCCCATTCCCAAGAAACTACTCTCTCATATCTTACCAACCAAACACATATTTCATTCTCAATCCTCCTCCACTCCTTTTATTTCCATTACTCCCTCACTCTTTTTCATTCCCAATCCGGGACCCAAACGGCCTCTAAATGTATGAGTTTGGTGGGTGAGGCTTGAATCTCATTTAGAACATAATAATATTGACTAAAATATTTTTATTAATTTAATTAACTTAAACTAGTAAAAAAATAATATCTTGATTTATCATTTATTGTTTACTTTTTATTTGAGTATTTTTGCCAAAATATATCACATATATATATATTTGCAATTACATTTTAAGTGTTCACCTTAATCGTTTCATAAAAAATTAGAAAAGTGATTAGTGTAGTTTCCTATTTTGCATGCTTCTTTCTCCATCTACTAAAATAGTAAAGAATAACCCAAATAAGATTAAATTTGTAAACTCACATGTAAATTAATCAAGTGAATAGTTAATTTCGGATATGAAAAGTTTCTACACACTACAAACATATACTTAAAATGAGACAGAGGAAGTATCAGTTAGATTTTAGTTATGCAGTATATGAAAAAGCATCACTACTTATGTCTTTTATGAAATTTATTAATATATTTTTTTTTAATAAAATGTGAATAAGTCACATGTCAAATTGTGTCAATATCTCAACACACACTCGTATTCTCACAATGCATGTGTACAAAATTTTAAATATACTCCCTTAGTAGAATCCAATACTTTACACAGAGAACCTGTAATAATAAACTAAGACACCATTGGCTTTTTCTTTTAATAGATTTAAATTTCAGTATATATATATATATGATTGTAATTACAACACATACAATGGTACATTTGTCATTTTAAACAGCTGCATGGTAATATATGGCATTATATTTTTTATAAAAACAAGGTGAGCTCAAACATGACTTTGCTTAAAATTCACAAGAATAAAAAACAAGCTTGTGACATTTGATTGTTTATTAAAAATTAACTGTGGTTTAAACCTTTAATTAGTGGTGGCGAGTAAATTTTTTGGTAGGCCACCAAACTTTGGTCAATTATCAAGAAGGTGTCCCAACTTCAATTTGAATCAAAACGGTTACCCATCTTTAATTTTCTTTCACCGGGAGGCTACCCGAGGGATTCCGGCAACTCAGTGGTGACAAGGCGGCCACGGGTAGATTGCCATGTCAGCGTTGACGGAGGATTTCCGGCCTCCACGTCACCACTGAGTTGCCAGAATCTCTCGGTAGCCTCCCGGTGAAAAAAAATTAAAGATGGGTAACCGTTTTGATTCAAATTGAAGTTGTGACACTTTTTTGATAATTGACCAAAGTTTGGTGGCCTACCAAAAATTTTACTCGCTAACTAACACTAATTTAATATATTAAATTATTATTATAATATTTGCTTATCTAAGTGTTAGGTACAATCTTGCCCAATAAATGTTCTTATGAGTCAAGAACAAATCACTAATTAATTGCGGGTTACTCTCATGTCTTTGTTTGGTTAATTAATCAGCGTCTAATTAATTAAACCTAAAAGAGAAACCACCAACCACCATTATAATAAATCCAAAGATCATCAAGTCTCTATATATATATATAATTTTATTTTTTATTTTTGTTATTATATAAGACAAAATATTGGTCTTTACCTACCGGCTTAAATTTCAATAGCGTGAAATCTAAATTAGATCTGGTGGGAATACTAAAAATCTTTATATCAGATAGATTTTTTTACGGATTTTTTTTATAAATAAATATTTGAATTTGAAATCACTTACTAAAGCGGCTTAAATTTCTATAACTTATAAGACTAATCCATTAAGACCTATTTCGGATTTAAGTTACGATAAAACCAGTTAATCAAAGATTAAAGATAAAACTAAAAAAAAGGCTTTAACTTCATTCTACTTTACTATCAAATAACTCACTTCTATGTATAAATAAAAATTTTCATTTAAATTTACTTTATTCAAAGAATCAAAGTAGGAGATGACAAATGGAAGTTTCCAAAGTTACAAAATGAAAAAAAAAAGGGGGAGGATTTTGCTTATACACACTTAAAAAAAAAGGAAACAATATCCTCCCTATACATGGACTATAATAAGTAAATCCATTATAAATTGGCGTGCAATAACAATTTTCAACTTTCCATGGGGTTCCATGCAAATGGCACTAAACAAAATATAGAATCTATGCGTGGGATTCCCTGTTGTCAATCAACTGAATTTTTTTTTCTTTAGTCCCAATTTTCTTTATTTTTCCACTTTTTAAGAATTTTATGAAAATTAACTAAGGCCCTGTTTAGTTACAAAATAAAAAAATTTGACATAATTTTATTACATAGGAAGTGTAAGTAATTATTACAGAAATTATGACATATTTTATTATTACAGAATAAGTGTTTGGTTAACAAAATAAAAAATATCACATAAATATTTCACTCACTTTATAATGAGAAAAAGTCACACATTTCAAAATAAAAAAATATTCCACTCCGAGTGGAATATTTTTTTATACTATAATTCTCACATTATAACATAATTTTGTAGTGTAAATTAGATACCTAAACAACCATTATGACATAATTTTGTGAAAATATTATATTATGCCATAATGTAGAGATTATGGCATAATATTTGGTTATCCAAACATGACCTAAAGTTTTTACCACCTTAATACTTTTGGTCCTATATATACCAATATAAAGAATGAATAATAAAGTGGAATATTTTTTTTTCCCAACCTTTGCATTCATTCCTTATCCATCTTTGAATCATTCACTGCCCCTGGTTTTCCTTGATATGGAATTCATGAAATTGACATCCAAAGAAGTTCTCTCTTCATGTTTCTCCAACATAATTTTTTTTATAGAAATTCAAAAAAAAAAAAAAAAAAAAAACACATACAAGTCATGATCATGGAATTTTAGTGGGAAAATTTTAGAAGAAACAAAATACTTATTTATTTATTTATTTATTTGTGAGAGTGAAAGGTTATTCTACCTCATTAAATAGCATTTGTCTATCATCACTAACTGTGAAGTATTATTTTATTTTTGTGAAAATATAAATTTTTTTCCCTACATGCATAAGAGTTCTAATTACTGAGCCTGATACAGCTGTAACAGTGGCTCGTTATCATCAGTGATTCGAACCAACATTGAACTATAAATTTTTGAATTTCGCATCTTCATTTTTGGCATGGATCAAATTATTATTAAAAAATATCAAGTAAACTTTAATATTTAGCTTTTTTTTTTAATATATCAAGATGTCAAATATATTTATTTAATGATATTATTCTAATATGAAATTTATTTTATCATACATCGGACGGCCAAGATTGATTCGGTAGTATTTACGATCGTTGGATGATAATTCAACGGTTATCTATCTACATAGATGTTGGATTAAAATTTTAAATGTGGAATAACAGAATTGGTTGGAACTGGAATCACTTTTCGACTTTATCATTTCCAGAGCATGAAAGTGTGCTCTTTCTGGTGGTTGTCTGCCTCCTTTTCATCCTTCCAAGTGGGAACTTTTCCATAGAATGTACTACGAATTTTCCATATTTGATAATTAAATATCAAGGCTTCCAGAAAGATCTCATGATCATAAAAGGAACCCATGGATTCTTTTTTTTATTTTTATTTTTTTTTTATTTGGAAATAACTTGTTTATCTTAAATGATTTTTGGATGATGAGAATGAGAGAAGATTTTCTTTCTTTTTTTTAGTATTAAACTTTTATTTAAAATATTAATTCAAATCTTATTTTAATCAACTGAAGAATAAGATTGATTTTGATTTAGATGTAAAATATTAACTCAAACTATTCAATTCCTTTAACATAAAATGGGAAACGAAATAAAAAAATATATATATCAAAAGTATATGAATGATTACGTGGAAATATAACATTATCATGCTTAATTAATGAGAATTTCATAATAACATATATGTAATTTATTAATGCAGTCACTAAGGTGGTTTGGTTATAAAGGGCAAATATTGAGAATTGGAATAAAATTTAAATTTTTTAACGATAAAACGTTTGTTTCATCAATTAATTATGTTTATGTTCATGTGAATTTAGAATCGTTTATGACCTCTTAGTCCGAACTTTGACTCGTGTAGAATAAAAGCGCATGTGTATTGAGATATTAACTCTACATTTGTATAAATCTCCGATATTCACTTTGTCTAAAAAACATTTAAAAAAAAAAGGAATCAAATTAAGCCCAACTTCCAAGCCCAATTCCCAAGCCCAACCCACAGTATGTGTATATTAATATAAATTTCAATCTTGTGGCCATTAGTCATTGGAAGGCATAGCAAAGATATGTGAAAAGGCTAGAAAGAAAAAGATATAATGGATAAGACAATCAATAAAAAACTCTTTGCTATAGGAAATAAAAAAAAAATTAGATGCCAGTAGAAACTATCAAATAAACAACTGAGAAATAAATTTTTTATATTAATAATTTAAGATGTGAAATATGAAAATCGGAAAATAACATTGAGATATTGGCATAATTATGATGTTTTAAATAATGTTTTTTTTTTTTTTACTTTGAAATTCATATTGGAAAAAATGGAGCTAAAGATATGGTTCTTATAATATTAAAGCACATAATTTTTTTTTTTGAAAAATGTTTTTATGAAATTAGGAATTTCTCTGGTGGAGATTTTTCAAGCAGAGTCCAGATGATTATATATAGTTTTTGTTTTCCTATTTATTTACATTTTTATCCATTAATCCTAATATTAGAAAATTATTATTTTTAATTACTCCAATTTGGGCTTCTTGTTTAGGCATATATGCTATTTCCCGATCAGAAAGCAACTTCACACTATAGAGATTCTTTTATTTATTTTCTTGGTAACCAAGCAATAATATATTTTTTTTAAAAAAATAAACATTATCAAGAAATATGTAAGTAAAAAAATACATTAATACCAAAGGGCTTGTAGCCCAGCGGTACCTCGGGTCCCCTCGTGGGAGGAGACGCGAGTTCAATCCCCCGAACCGCGCTCCCCCGTTTCAAGATGGTGAGGACATTATAGGCAATCCCCCCGCCACACGTACGCCCCTGAGAGTTGGCGCTTGTCGCCCTATCTCAAAAAAAAAAAAAAAATACATTAATTATAATGGTTTAATAACTTTCTGGGGATTAGACACTCTCTCTCATATCATGCAATTACAGGGTAGGGATACGACAGTACCATCACTTGGCTTCGTCCAATAATATAAAAGTTAAATACTAATTATATATACTAAAAAGATGAATTACTATATCATGCTAATAAATAACTTAAGAAAATATAAGTATTCCAACGTCCAAGGACTAAAACATAATTTTACTAGTCCGGCGATTCGCCCAACCAAAAGGCCGTGCGTGCGCGGTTAACGCGCGACGGATCTAGGTTTCCGTTAAGAAAAATATATTTTTATTATCTCGACCAAGAAACCCGACCTTTAAATTCAACCCACTCAAAACAACGTAGTGAAGCGTCATCTATTATCCCACGTGGCATTCCACGTAAGGATGTCAATTTGATGGTACGTTTGATTAGATGTGCTTTAGCTTTAGCATTCCATGGTCTCCATCTCTCTATATAAATAGCCAACGCCGCCACTGAGCCTCAGCTCCCCGACTTCCCTTTCATTTCCCTTTGGATTTCCCTCCCGACTTCTCTCCTTCGTCGCCGCCGCTGCCGACGAGCTCGACGAAGAGAGGAAATGGCCGCCTTGGCCTGATCACCCCTCGGATATTTGAGGCGCTTCTGCGATTGATTGGGTTATCTCGTCTAGGGTTGCGACTTCGGGTTTTTTTTTTTTTTGTTTCTAGGGCTTTTATGGCATCTGAGGACGTTGTGGGGAAGAGCACGGGGGAGTCGGCGGTGAACACGATCGTGAACCTTGCTGAGGAGGCGAAGCTTGCTAGAGAGAATGTTAAGGCCCCTCAGTACGCGATCGGTAGCGTTCTCAGGTCGCTCATCGCTGGTGGTGTCGCTGGCGGAGTGTGAGTCCTAGATTCTTGCATTTGTTTGATTATTAATTCTTTTTTTATTCGGTTCTTTTGTTCGAATGGTTTAATTCTGTGAAATTATCGAGATTTATTATTATAGTTGGTGCCATGTTGCTACACTGTTTGTTGGTGAGTGGTTATAGACGTTACTTTATTGTGAGATTGCTATTGTAATCGGGGATTGCTTCTGAAGATGGTAACTAGTGATTTTGTTCATTGTTTGGACGTCAAGATTGGGATTTTTTGCGTGGTATACGTCCGGGTTTATAATTTGGTGTTGGTAATCTTTTATTCAGCTTGAAGAGTTGTTTGGGGCCTGTTTTGGTGCTGTGAGGAAAACTGATGAATAAGTCATAAAGATTGTTTTTCTTAAAGAAGAAAACTTTTACATCTATAGCTTATTGCGATCACTTTCTCTTATTTTTATTGTTGTCATTAATTTTTCTGGTTCATTTATTCGGCCATTTTCTCTTGATCAAGTGAGAATGCTTTTAGTTCTTATACTCTAAAATGGAGAAGTCTTAATTCTTGGTACCAAACGTGGAAAATGAGACCAAAATTCAAGCATTTCAAATGTGGCAGGTAAGAAATTAATCTCTGTTTAGTTTCAGGTGGGGCTTGATGATCATTTTGTACAGAACAATCTATGGCATAATTTATGAAAACAAGAATAAGTTTTGTATCGAAATGACTGGATCGGAGTAGTATTCAAAATTTAAGGAGGGTTAATCAAGGGAGTTTTGGGTTTTGAAACTTCAATAGCTTGTATGTAAATGCAACATGCAAAATAGGTTATTATCTGCTTTCTGCATGATCTAAAAAATTTCTGATTCACCCATCTTTCAGGTCACGGACTGCTGTTGCCCCACTTGAGAGGTTAAAAATCTTGCTTCAGGTAGATGCCTTTTACTTGATTTTGAGCGAAATCAGCTTATTTACTGCTACATTTCGGCCATAGTTTTCCACTTGTCTTCATATAATGCTGTAAAAGATATGTATCTTTCTCAGGTCGTTCTTCGCATTCTACTGTCAATTAATAGTTTGCATCAAAATATAGCAAATCCTTTGTTTTGTCGCTGCATGGCATATCTGTTCAGTCGGAACACATTGGATCGCATGACCCTACTTTAGTGAAGTTGAACTAGTGGGTTGTGGTTTCATTTTATCTCCTTTCCATTCTGCACTAAATCTTAATTTTTTCAGTTTGATCCTTCTTTTTTAATTATGTCATCACTTTTTACTGTGTTAAACTCGATAATTTTATATTTTTTTCTTATTTCTATAAATTAATTCTTAAGTGATATATGTTTATGGACCACTTTTTTTATTTTATTTAATTCAATTATCTAATACTCTCCCATACTTGACACCCATATCCTTATCCTAACAACATTGGCGCGGCGGTATCTTTTGCTGTCAAGGATTGGATTCATGGACACACCTTCAGTATGCTTCTGTTGATAGGTGGCAATGTGATTGAGAATGAGCATGTTTATCAGATTTCAGGTCCAAATTGCCTGTAATTATTTTTTGATGTAATCATGTACTTTAATTGTTGATATGGTTTCACAGAACGTGATACATACCGTAACGACTGTGTCCCCAATCTTACCTATACCTTATAATAAAATATTTTCATAACTTTGGCCCTTTATGGGCTATTATTTGAGGGAAAAAAAGCACTAAGATTTTGTTGTGGTATATTTCCTTTGCCATCACTTGAAGTATGGAAGTCTTGTTTCATGGAACCTGTTGCCTGAATTGCACTATGTTTTTGCCTGTGCCAAATACAGGTCCAAAATCCTCATAACATCAAGTATAGTGGAACTATGCAAGGTCTTAAGTATATTTGGAGAACTGAAGGTTTCACTGGATTATTCAAAGGCAATGGTACCAATTGCGCACGAATAGTTCCAAATTCAGCTGTGAAATTCTTCAGCTATGAGCGTGCCTCCAGGTTTCCTTTTCTTCTGTTCATTAAATTTCATACTAACTAGACAAAAGCAACGCATGAGGTATAAGTTTGTTTCTATTAGAGTAAAAATAAAATCTTGTTAATTGTTATACCATCTTCAGTTTTCTGTTCTTTGACATGAGTAGCTATATAGCATACCTGTATTAAAGGGTTGTGGACAATTTTTGCATTGCTTTGAATATTAAGTTATTCCTCAATTTAAAATTGAACTATTCTCTTGACGTTTTTGTTATTATTGGAGACATTGGCAGCTTGTTGATTCCTCCTGTTTTTCCAAGGAATTTAGTTTTAATTTGTAATGTTTTTTAGTTCATTCCTTAGAAATTTACCTTGAAGTTAAGGATCCTTTGGTGTTATGGGTTACATGTGTTCTCGTTTGCTAGCTTGAATGTTTGGGTATGGAATAAAGCTCATGTATTATAATAATATATATTTACAGAATCACATATATGATGTGTTTCACATATGTGCGGATCTGTTTATGTATTTATTTATTTATTTATCTAATTCTTTATTTAAATATTTAGATTTCTTTGAATGTTTCTTTCATTTGGATAATTTATTGCATAACCACTGAGTGATAATGACTGGAATTTGTTGTTTGAATCAATCAAGTAATTAAAATGATTTTATAATAAATTATATGTGCTCGTTAATTATAGTTGTCTTAACTTGTGAATGTAAGAAAATAATAACAGGCATATAGTAATATGATTTGTTTCCTCATTTCAAAATTTCCTTTTGTTTTCAACAGTGGGATTTTATGGCTTTACCGTCAACAGACTGGCAATGGTAAGGCTTAATCCTCCCTTATAAGTTACTACCATGCCAATTTATGTTCAATTGTGCTGAAGTTTAAATCATGTTTTAATCCAGAGAAAATATTGTAAAAACCTGTATGCACATTTGCAAAAGCAAGGATGATCATGTGCACATTAGAATTTGGGCCTTTCTAGTATTTATTCTATCTGGAGCCTTATTCATTGGTTGCCCTTTATATAGAAAGTCAGGCTAATGAGCGACAATCTTCTTTACTGATTGCTTTTCAGTATTTAAAGACTTAGCAAAGTAGTAGCGCTTACCATGCTTATGCGTGTGTTATCCATCTGCTGTGCTTAAAAAGCTTTGTTTTTTTTCTTTCTCATGACTAAAGAAAATTGAATGGTGATGTTAATATACCATGTTAACTATAGTGCAGAGCTCCATGTGGTTATTGTAAGGGATCTGGATGGACTTAGACTGGACATAAGTGAACATCCAAATTTGTATGCACTGCTGTATATTATGGTTCTAATATGAGAATAATTTTGAACTATATCTTCTAACTTATGTGCTGATTTATTCAGAGGATGCTCAGCTTACACCTGTATTGCGTCTTGGGGCTGGAGCATGTGCTGGAATCATTGCAATGTCTGCCACTTATCCTATGGATATGGTACGGGGCAGGATAACTGTTCAGGTAATGTTCTGATCTGGGTTTACTCAGATATATAGTTTTTGCTTGCTGGAAGACTATGTGCCTAAATCATCTTTTTGATTTCTGTTTTGCTCGTCATATTTTTAATAATGCAGACGGAGAAGTCTCCTTATCAGTATAGTGGTATGTTTCACGCTTTGCGGACAGTCTTCCGGGAAGAAGGCTTTCGAGCTTTGTACAAAGGCTGGCTTCCTTCAGTTATAGGAGTTGTAAGTTCTTTACCTTTTTAGGGCATGTTTGGTATGTGGAGTAAGTAGGTGGTGTGAAAGTGAACCGTGCCTAAATGTGGCTTCTTTTAAGTGTTTGATAACATGCAAGCTACTATTTGTCGTGTAAGTTTAGCTGCATCTAGATCCTGTAAGACAACAAAACCAGTTGCAGCCAAGTTAGCTACCGGTTGGTTACGCCAACTTACAATGGTGTAAGTGGCCTTCTCACTTGTCATGTAAATAAATCCCCTGAAATGTGGCCTTTGTATGTATATACCTGAGCTTTACACCATTTAATAAGATAATAATTTTATATGTGAAATGTAAAAAAGCTTAGAAATGTAAATTAGCTTGGGTGCTCAAATAATAGGTGAACATCTTACCAACCCATCGTTGAAATTTTGCACATAAATCCTCAAGAATATTACTAATTAGATAAAATAGTGACAGCCTTTTCAATTTTTTCATGAGTCCCAGGTATGTGTGAAACTTCAAGTTTTTGAAGGCGTATTTATGGAGAAGATCCTTATTTTTTATTTGATGAGTTGATAATTAGAGTGTACAATATAAAAAATGATTATTAAAAATATTTTTCATGATAACTAAGGTCTAGAAGTTGGTCGGTAAAAATAGTGGGGGGTAACGTTACCTCTGCTTAGATTAGTGATCAACACAGCATATAACATGGCAAAATGTTGGATTTTCACCTACACCATACCCAAAATTAAAAAAAAAAGAACATTCTGCGTTCTGAGTTGAATGAACACGTCAACGCGTAGCATCATGTATGTTAATTCTTATGTACTATGAAATAATGTCTCGCTGGATGGTCTAGGATAGAGTGGGACTTAATTTGAAAGCATATCAACTTATGCATGCAGATTCCATATGTTGGTCTCAACTTCGCTGTGTATGAATCTCTGAAAGATTGGTTGATCAAAACTAATCCATACGGAATAGTTGATAATGGAGAGTTGAGTGTGGTGACAAGGCTTGCTTGTGGAGCTGCTGCTGGGACTGTTGGCCAGACTGTTGCCTATCCACTTGATGTAATTAGGAGACGTATGCAGATGGTGGGTTGGAACCATGCTGCTTCCGTTATAACAGGTCAAGGTATGAGCAAAACACCAATGGAATACTCAGGAATGATTGATGCTTTTAGGAAGACGGTGCACCATGAAGGTTTCCGAGCTCTGTACAAGGGTCTCGTACCAAACTCTGTCAAGGTTAGTTTTCCATTGTCCACTGATTATTATACCCATTGGTTAACAAGTAACTGTAAGTGCACTATCCTCTGAAATATGATACCACCTTGCGTTATATTTTCAGGTGGTGCCATCCATCGCCATTGCCTTCGTGTCATATGAAGGTGTTAAGGATATCCTTGGAGCAGAAATGAGAATCTCTGATTAATCAATGCGCAGCCGTGCTGACTGTTATTTTTGTAGGTGGATGACTAAAAGTAAAGGAAGTGAATAGATAGATGTTCAGTGTGGAGCGAGTATTATTACATAATATATTTATGGCTGAACATCTAGTGTCTGCTCATTAGTTTCAAAGCAATAAATTGGCTGCAACTCAGGGTGTTAAATTCCCTAGATTGAAATTATTTTAACAATTGTGGTTGTTATTGAGATGAGATTGTATTATAAATCTCTCTGATGCTCAACTCTGCTTTTAGGTTGTTTGTGTGGCATTTATATGATCCAGGGTCTTTGAGGCTTTATTTTTCTGGTTTTACTTGAGAAATGGTTGATTAGTGGTACTCGAAGTGTTTTTAGCTGATGCAAGTAAGATAACTTGTTACCATTATATCCGGGCAAAGACATATCAATTATACATTGTTTTTATGTGTTTATTTCTTCATTTTAGAAAATAATTTTTCTTAAAAAAACCAAATTATCATTATTTTAAGAGAGCAGAAGAAAAGAATAAGGAGATTAATGATAAATTTATTTTTTAGAGGTTTTTATATTGAGCATTATCTTTCAACAAGAAAGACGAGAAACAAAAATGAAAGATAACCGTTGAACATTTTTCCTAGGACTATTTTTGCACATATATATATATGCACATATATATATATATATATATATATATATATATATATATATATATATATTATTGTGTCAGAATTTTTTTTTTTAAATCGCTCTTTGAAATTGGTAGTGCAATATGAGCAAATAATAATTTTTTTTTTGGGAAAAAGTATACAAACAGATGACTTTTCCAAGACACCATCAATCACCCGCTCCCACTTTTACAATTACAAGGGCAAAGAAGAAATTTTGTCTTTTTATTTCACCTTACACCGAACAAACATGATTTTTAGAACTAAATAACAACATATCAAAATGGCATGGGAAAACATGAATATTAAGCGTTTCATAGCTCCATTCTCTATTACATACCAACAAATGCAGAGAAAAAAAAAATTGACAAAAAGAATTACAAAAAGAAATATCTAGCTTCTATACCCAGAACGAAGGTTCCATAACTCCTCTGAATGGCTACAAAAAGAAATATCTAGCTTCTATACCCAGAACGAAGGTTCCATAACTCCTCTGAATGGCTATCTATAAGGCAGTGCTTTCCTGAGATGTATTTCAAAATATAACGGCTATGGCTCTTGACTTGCTGATGTGGCACTGTTACCGCCTTTTCAAATGGTCCAACTAACAAATACAGAACATAACAAAAAATTTCGGAGAATAATCATCGCTTATTCTTAAGATTTGATGAAATGTATTTCAGCAACTGATTGCAGTTTTCTCTATGGTATTCAATCAAGATGCAGAGCTGCCTTATTGCCTCCCTCTTCTCCTCATTCACAACCAACACTGACTCTTCCTTCTCCTTCAATTTCTTTTCCAGTTCAACAATCTTCTTCTCTGCCTTGACCGCACTTCTCATCAGTTCCTCTTTATCCTTTTCCAATTCAGCCATTTTAGCTCCTGCGATCCCCGCCTCTTCTTTTAACATTGCAATGATTCCTTCTTTGTATTTCACCCTCACTTGTAGTTCATGTTTCTCAAAAACCACTGCTGCTACGTATGTCTTTGCTGTGTGAAGCTCTTCTGTGCACTCGTCTAGTTGCATCTTAAGTTGCCGGTGGTTTTCTCTGAATGTTGATTCCAACTTATTGAGGAGATCACCTAAAACTGCTATGCCGACTCTAGCCACTTCGTACATCTTCTTAAGTTCATTTTCATAAATAGCACTCCTTTTAGTCAATACAAAAACTCGTTCTTCGAGTTCCCTGCGTTCAAACCGGATTTCTTCCACCATTTTCTTTCTTTCTTCTTCTTTATCCTTGCTTTCAGTTTCTGTTACTTTAAGTTTCTGGTTCACCAGTCGAAGCTGGACCTCAATTGTCTGAATTTGCCCCTGAAGCTTAGTGATTTCTTTATCAACATCCACCTTTTCATATTTAGATTGTTTAAGTTGTTCTGTCAGTTCTTTGCAGCTCTGTTGCAACATGGATATCTTCTCCTGCTTCTCTTTATCAACAGTTTCCATCAATTGAATAGTCTCTTCTTTACGACTAATTTCTTCAATCTTCTCCTTTGCATTCTGAAGCTCTGCGCATGATTCCTGGTATCGAATTTCAAGCTGCTTGTAGTCTTCTAACAATTTATTGAACCTATCATCCTGATCATTCAGCATACTTTCCTGATTGGATATTTTTGCTCTGAGTTCGTCTTCCAGGGTACTTTTCTGGAGCAGAAAATCTTGCTCCATTTGCAGAAATCGATCAGATGCATCCTTCTTGACCTCTTCTAGCTTCACTTCCAGTTCATTGTTCTGATCCTGCAAGTCTTTCTGAACATTCAGCAGTTTGACTTTTTCCTCTTTCATTAATTCCAGTTTTTGACCAATTTCATTCACCTTATATTCAGCCTGCTCTAACTTGCCCTTGAGAACCACAATTTCTGAGGCCAATGATTGTTTTTCCTCCTCAACAGCTCCAAGAAAATCCTTCAGATTAGTAGATTCCCGATCAGCCACTTCTAGTTGAAGAATCAGGTCCTTCACCTTGATATGCAACTCGGAGTTGTCAGCTCTTACTTGTTCAATTTCAGCCTTGAGATTCTCTATGACATTCTCTGCTAGACCTATCTTGATTTCGTTTTGGTGCAACATGTTGCTTTCTCCTTCTTTCAATTTTTCAAACTTATCCTGGAGTTGCTTGCCATCAACTTCAGACTGCTCCAACTTGTGCGTAAGCATTGTAATATCTGATTTTAATGCAACCCTTTCTTCTTCTGCAGCTACAAGATTTTTAGTCATATCAACCACTTGGATCCCGGCTGCTTCCAGTTCAAGACCAAGATCATTGATTTTGATTTGCAATTGTGATTCATCAGCTCTGAGCTTTTCCTTCTCATCATTCATGTCTTCCAAATTCTTTTCAAGCTGCTGAATCTTGGTTAATAAGGCTAACTTTTCTGAAGATAGCAAAGCCTTCTCATCTTCTGTAGTATCTATAACCTTTTTTGCTTCAGATGCTTCCAGTTTTGTAGCTGCCAGTTCCAGTTTCAAATATTCTAAATCACCAAATAACTGAGATTTTTCGCTTTTCAACTTCTCTATTTCCATCATTAGCAATTCCACCTTCTCCTGTGCTTCCAATGTGAGAATACTGTTCTCCTCATTTTTGGATTGCATTTGCTGATCCAGACTTTTATTTATGTCTAGCAGTTTTGAGTTCTCCTCTTTTAACAGCTCACAATCATTTGCTAGTTCTTTAATGTTTCTCTCTACCTCTTCCAACTTGCTTGATGTTCTCAATAGCTCAGATGTCACAGCAGCATTCTCTTCCGCAGAAATGGCTAATTTCTGGATAAGCTCAGCTACTTGTTGGTCAGTAACTTCCAGCTTGTTTTTCAGTTCTTCATTCTCGGATAATAAGTTCACATTCTGAGATGACAAAGTTTCAGTTACGGACTTCGATTCAGCTTGGGCATCACTGAAAGCATTCTCCAACTCCTGTTTCTTGCTCAAATACATAGAGTTCTCCCCTCTCAGACTTTCAATTTCTTCATTCACAGTATCTAGTTGCTTGTTCAAATTAGCTACCTCTTGCACTGCTTTCTCCAAGTCCTGCTTCAGACAATCTTTTTCAGATTCCAATCTCGACATTTCTTGTTTCATCTGTTCTATCAACTTCTCTACATCATGTATCCTGCTTAGAGTGACTGTTTTTTCTAATATAAGAGCCTCGTTTTCATTTTGTATGCTTTTAAGCTTTTGATGCACCACCACATCATGCTTAGAAACAGTCTCCAACTCTTGTTTAAGGCCTTCATTATCATCTTGTAAGACCTTCACATTTTCTCTGATGGTTTGGATTTTGTTTTCCTGCTCTACCAACAACTTATCCTTTTCAGCCAACTGAACTGCTAAACTATCCCCTTCTTCAAGCTTTACACGCATCAGGGCAACTTCATTCTCAAGCTCATCATTTCTGATTTTCAAGGTATCAAGCTGCCTTAGCAGTGCCTGGTGATCTCCAATAGAGACCTCTGGTTCTCCGTGCTTTCTGTTGGACTTCTCCTTCTTACTTAAGCCTTCCTCAGATTCCGAACTTGAGGAGTCTGAATCAGAGGAGCCAAATTTGAGTGAAATGCTTCCATTTGACCCTTTCTTATGCCGAATGTGCTTCTTTAATTTACCAATCATATGGTCATAATGCCCATGGAGAGATTGATATCGCTTATGTAAATCATTAATAAGGGATACTAGTTCAGACTTGCCAGCATCATTATCTGATGAATCAGTGTTATACTTTCCACTGTTGATCAACTTCAAAATGTTTTCAAAATTCCTTTCAACATCTGCCACAACAAGAAGTACTTGTGTTAGTTATGTAATCATACTGAGATGCAGTCAATCCTCAAACATTGCTACCAAATAATCAAAGGTTAAGCACTGATGTCATTGTGGCAGAACACAAACATTACCGAAATTGAAAGTTCAGATAAATCATATATCAGAACATACAGATTTTCTACTTTACAAGGTCATTGATCTTGCATCCCATATGGATGAATCAAACACAAGCCAATTAAATGAGTCAAAATAAGATTTTTTTTTTTTTTTTATTAAAAGAAAGTACTGCATTTACTTGACTCAAAAGTATACAATTTTAATCTCCATTGAGAAGATGAAGCATGGAATTCACCTGACAACCTTAAACAAGACAAGCCTACAAAGATAATATCTTTAGATAAACAAAAAAAATTCATAGGAATAAGATTTAGTATTTGGTGAACATCAGTGGGAAAGAACATTACCCTCATTGTCTTCCATTCCTTCTTGACTCTCATGATCAGAGTGGCCTCCGAAGATGGATGAAAGTGTTTCCTGTAATTTATCTAATCTCTTCATTTGTGATCCAAAAACTAGTCTTTTCTTATGCAACTTTCAAGTTCTACTCAATTGTCTCCACGAACTTTGTTATATTCTTGAGCTGAAAAACAATTAGATAATGAATAAGATATGAAGCAACAGAGATTGGATAACAGAAACTTCAGAATTCATTAGAATGGATACCAGGAAAAAAGACCGCCTCATTGGAAAATCAATAAATCAAACAATGGGTCAAACAACATTCAGAAGACTCACCTGAAAACAGCTCCCAGCTTTTGCAAATGATATCAGTTAAAAATAAACAAAGAGCACATCAACTTCTGTTCCAAAGAATAAAAAAAAGGTAAAATAAAATAAATCAGTTCATTCAGATCAGCAAAAAAGCATAAAAATAAGAACAAGCCCATATGGATTAACAAGAACAAGGTTCAGCACATGAGGATCTCCAAAATATGGACTTCTATCACCTTTAAAACCAGGACTTTGACAGAAAAGATTCCAATTTACACCTCTCGCTATTATTATACAGTAGTAAACTAACAATGCAAAAGATCAGGTGTAAACATTTACTCCATATGGATTAATACACAAAAAATGATCAAATAGGACGGCATCAAATTATTCTTACAATTCAAGGATACAAAATCAATCCATAACAATCATCACATCAGACAGAGAAAATGCAAAAATTGGCAACATATATCTACTCTTGCAACTATCAGATCCCATTTGTAAACTCCAAGCACAAGGAAGTCAAAGTCACTATATTTTCATTCGCCAACTTTCGCGTATGAGCTAAGAAAGGGGAAAAAAAATTCAAAGCCAATCCCCACTATCTGCTGATTGGGAAAAGGCAATAAAATAGCAAAGCAGGTAAACAAGCAACCAAAAGGCACAGAACTCATACAGAAAACAAAGAAACTACATAATCTCGCAATCAAGGGCAAACTCCACCAATTCCACCTATCACTGATCAATCATTTAACAAAGCACACAAATCTAACACTGGAAATTATCCACCAGGCAACAAGATTTGGGAATACCCAATCCCGACCTTCATCAGAATCCATAAAAAGAATAAGATTCAACAAAAAGCAAAAATTCCATCCCATCTCACGAGAATCAAAACATGCATACTCTTCCCCATCATAACTATTCCGAATAAACAACACAAATTTCACCAAAAACAAGCATCGAAAACTCACCTTCAAACTCAAGACCACCAAAGAAATCTCTCAAAACACACAAAACCAATCTAAAACCAATCTAAAACAAAGAAAACAACAACAACACCAACAACAGCAGCTACCTAAGAGCAAAAAAAAATACACATCATTTAAATCGATTCACGACTGCAATTCATCAAACCATACACTTAAAAACTGAAGATAAATCGAATTAAAACCAAGAGGGGAGAATGAAATCAATGAATCACCTCCGTTATCTCCACCGAGCATTCTCCGCCAGTGGCCGTGGAGAGGAGAGAGAGAGAGAGAGAGAGAGAGAGAGAAAGTCTGGTGTCCTTTTTGGAGTTTATCAAGACGCGTTTACCCTCAACCTTGGACTTATTCACGAAAATGCCACCCAAGTGCTGTCAGAGAGCCGGCAATTTGTCCGCGGCCCATGAACCCAAAGCCTACACAACTTCGCTATTAATCTCAAAACAGCAAACAGCGTCAAACACTCATCCTTACCGTGTAAAATATCTTGTTGTGAATCACGAGTTTTTTTTTTACGGATGTGATTTACGTAACAGTGTTAGCGGTGTTTGGTGTAGAACAGTGGTAGAAGATGCGCATTTTCATGGAATCTGACACAGGCATTGGGGGTGGTGTCACCTCCTTGATGCGGTTACCGGCGGCCCAAGCGCAGGCCTCTTTCACATGGATTCCAGGTCAGCCATGAGATTGAGGTATTGAACATTTAATTATTTAATTAATTAAAATAAACAAGAGATTTAGAGATGCTAATTATAATCTAATTAAGTGTTTATTTACTGAAATTTTTGGATTCTTGATTGGAAGTTTGCCTGAATTGAGGAGAGACCAAGGGGCCGTTTGGTTCGGAAGTGTATTGCCGAAGTGGTGGAAGTCTGGAAGTGGCACTTCGGGGAAAGTGAGCAGTTCAGCTGGAAGTGTCCACTTCTGTGTGTTTGGTTGAAGCTGAAAACTGGACTTCCGAAACCACTTCTTGTGTTTGGATGGTTGAAGTAGATATATGGAAAATCCTACTTCAGACACTTTTTGGTATTTGGTAACACCGAAGTGGGGATATAATCACCACTTCGGTGAAGGAGTAAAGTTACCCCTCATACCTTTTGTTGTTTATATGTTAATTACATTATGATATTTCCATAAGTGATTTAATTAATTTATCGCCATTGTAATAAATAATTTATTATCTAAAAAAAAAATATTACACATCCAATATTAACTTATTATGATGCTAATAAATTATGATATTTACTTAAGTGCTTTAACTAATTTACTCACATCCTAATAAAGTATGAGATTTACCTAAATGGTTAGATTAATCTATTATCATGGTATTAAATTATTTATTCTTTGTAGGAAAATATTGCACATCTAATATTAATTTATTACCATATTAATATATTATGCGATCTACCTAAGTGTGTTAATTAATTTATAAATTAAAAAGCGGAATATATATATATATATATATATATATATATCCCTGAATATTCGTCTGATACATATATAATATTAAAAATAAGTTATAAATTATATAAATATTGATCTAAACTCAAAATAGGTAATATCAGAATATAAAAGAAAAAAAAAAGGAAAATAATGCTCAATTCCAAGACAAACAATTACCAATCAAATGATTGAAAGAGAGAGAGAGAGAGGGGGATGATCACGTGTATTTCACGTGCGCCGAAGTCAGGGGTCGAAGTGGTGGCTTCGGCCCTTTTCTTCCCGAAGTGTAGCACCGAAGTGGAGGGGTGCCGAAGTTGTCACATCGCCAGTTCGGTGACAACTTCGGTGAACCAAACACTATGAACTGGCCCGGAACTCTCCACTTCGGTGACTTCCCTCTCCACTACGGGGAAACAAACGGGCCCCAAACAACGTTCATGCATCTTTGCATGTGGGATTTAAGAAGAATGTCATTTTATAGGGTCACTGATATATTAGATTCATTTCCAAATATTGTGTGTGTGTTTTTTTTTTGGTAAAATAATTGAAAATTATCACATTTTTTGGTTTATTAGCATCAATCGTTTCTTGTTTTGCGGGTGAAAAATAATAAAATCCTCAAATAATAAAATAATGATATGTGGAATATTTAAAAAACCCATGCATGTTTTTGATGAGTTCCACGTATGTTGAGATGTTCATTGCTTATTGGTTTTACAAAGCAATGGGACTTGTCCACTCTCATAAAAAAATAAAAAATTAATAAATATAGTTGGGTTTGATTAAAGCTTGTAAAAGTTATTCTCTTTTTTTAAATGTTTTTTTTTCCTTGATGATGTTTGGATTAGAATAAATATTTTTGTTGAACAGAATAAGGAATAAGGTGATTATTCTTTCATGATATATATGCATATAAAGTTCTATTATTCTCATCATTTTATGTGTTTTTATATGTATATACTTTTTGTAAAATCATAAAAATTATAAATTTCTTTTACAAGCTCTTAATGTATTATCAACAATAAAAATATCAAGAGGTGTTTGATAAATACGATAAAAAAGAAGGAAAGGATATTTTGGCAATCTAGACATCAGTAAAAGCGTGGTTGTTTAAACTAAGAATGGCTCTTACTTTAGAAAACTAATAGGATAAAGATAAAAGAAAAAAAAAAAACTAAGTCTGTTAAACCTAAATTATGTAATCCTTAGTTAATAAAAAATACAAATGACACGTATTATTGAAAGGGAAACATGAAGGTGAAGACCTTAATAACAACCTTGATATATATGAAAATATATCTAGTGATGGAAAAAAAAAACAAAAAACAAATAGCGGGTTGAAAATCAGCATCAAAGCAGCATGGAGGGAACTCCATGAATTGATATATTCCAAGGAGTTGATGGTGATACATGAGGTGGGTGTTGAAATTAACATGGCATATGTTATCAAGATATTCTTTTTATTTATTTATTTATTTATTTATTTTAATTTATGGGTTTCAGTTTAAAATTTTGTTGTGACTTGTATGTTTGGCGTGTATATAATTCCATGATGAACGCTTGAAAGAAGGGTGTGTTTGGTTTAGAAGTGGTTTACTGAAGTAATGAAAATTTGGAAATGTGATTTCGATTGAAGTGAATTTTTCATTTGGAGGTTTTTAGTTCTATGTGCTTGGTTGAGGAACGTGTTAAATTAGAAATTATTTTTATATTTTTGTCAAGAGTGAAAAATAAAAATATGATTTATAAATAAATTATTTATTATATTTGATATAATATATTTTTTTTAAATTAAAATATTAATTTTGTTGTAAAAATTAAAAAAATTAAAAAATAAAACAATAAAAATAATAAATAATAAATAATAAAAAATTTATAAAAATAGACAAAATCGATGGAGTGGCCGAAGTCCCACTTAAAAAAAAATTATGAAGTCAAAAACTGAAGTAGGAGATCTTGAAAGTAGTGATCATTTCTCCACTTCGGCTTCTATTTCGGTGAATCAAATAAATAAAAATATAATATCAACTCCTATTTCGATGAACCAGACACGTCCGAAATGCCAAGCATTGAGTTGATTTGGAGCATAAGAGGTCATATAATGCATGGAAGTGACATTATTTATATATTTACATATTTATGGAAATTCAAGTACACTGAATAGTTTTAATGAGAAGAAACGAAGAAGTTACAATGATATATATATATATATATATATATATATATATATATATATATATATATATATATATATATATATATATATATATATATATATAGGGAAAATTAATTATAAGTCCCTGTACGTTTGCAAACATCCCGATCAGTCCCTCTGACATTTGAATATACCTGTTCATCCTTCCTTTTTAAATTACCTTCTTTTTCAGTCCCTCCGTCCAACTCCGTCAATAGCTTTTTTACATAATACCAACTTTGGCCCTTGGTTTTGGTGGGAAAGGTCCCCTACTGTCTTGTCATCATTTTTGAAAGTGTTCGACCAAAAGGGAAAAGCGGGCTTTTCACCGACTTTTCTCTTATAATGCGTGCTTCGCTAAGGAGGGTTCTATACTTCGTCTTCTTCCCCGTCGTCGCCGGAGTTTCTCTCTCTCCCACCGGTGTTCGAGCGGGTGTACTTGTTCATATTGAAGGCTATGGTGAGAGGATGTTTTTTTCTTTTTCATTTTTGTTAGCGCCGAAGGTATGAATATTTGTGTGTCTCGTAATGCATGGCGGTTTGAGGGTTTCGTGCATCGCGACTCAATGGACACCTATTGCGCAATAGCCCGGATACAAGGGCGAGGGTCGAGTGCTTGCAGTTCACGGGAGTCGGTCTTTGCAGAGAGATATGTGAAAGATGGAGCCTCGAAATCGAGAGTGTTTGTGTGAAGTTTGTCACCCCGAATGCACATCGCACGGGCCCGCCCCATAGAATGCGAGATTGATTTTCGGCGAATGTGTCGCGTTCACCATATGTTCAATTGCCATGCGGTCGATCTTATAGTCACATCAACCGACGATGACGATGCCGTCGAAGATACCCCGGGCTCCTCCTTACTTTCGTAAACACTTGCACCTTTTTTGTGCATTCAAATGAAGCGATTACGTGCATTCAAAGCGGAGTGTTTGGAGTTTCCGTTTAGCTTCGTGTAGTTATCGTTTATATTTGTGCGTTTGTGTTTACCTTTTGGCGATTCTGTTTACTTTTAGGAGTTCTCGTTTATTGTTTGGAGTTTTTGTTTACTATTATCCGTTTACGTTTACTTTTAGAAGTTTTCGTTTACTTCCGGGAGTTCCGGTTTATTTTTTGGAGTTCTTGTTTACCATTGTAAGTTTCCGTTTACGTTTGGGCGTTCTCGTTTACTATTACGTTTGCATTTGGGATTCTCCATTAACCCGTCCCCGTTTACGTTATCCTTGTGTGCACCGGGAGCGGGGATTCAATTTCGGAAAGCCTACCGGTTAGCCGACACATAATGTCGTCCCAACCAAATGCGTCGGGTGCCCTATCTATGGCCGAAGACCAACTCTGCCGGTGCACGTCTCGAAGTCGGGCAACGCTTTTGCGATGGTGACCATTTCAAAGACACGGCTGCGAAGTGTCGCCATAAACCGGAACTTTAACTTTATCTTCGTCAAGAACGATAAGCGAGAGGGTAATCGTCCAATGTGCATCCGCCGGTTGCCAATGGCGTGTCCACGCATCGAAGCTTGGGAACCAAGAGACGTTTATGATCAAGACAATGTGCTCAGCACATACATGCGGCGGAGGTATCGGCACCACCTCTCACCCGAAAGCTTCTAAAAAATGGGTAAGCGCGCGGGTCATGCGAGAGGCCGAAGGATCGCCCTCTCTACGGGGCCGTCGATATTCAACGTGATATAATGCGCGAGCATGGCTTTCACTTGTCTTACAAGCAAGCTTGGTTGGGGAAAGAGGTCGCCCGGGGTGTTCTCCACGGTAGTGAAGTCGCCGCCTACGACCTCCTCGGATGGTATGCCGGGAAAGTTTTAGAGACGAATCCCGGGAGCGTGGTTACGAGTGGACCATGAGGGCGATCGTTTTAGACGGGCCTTTTTGCATTTAACGCGTGCGTTGTGGGTTTCCGAGTGGTTGCGAGGCCCTTGCTCTTCATCGACGGGACGCACTTGCTAGGGAAATACGGAGGCACCTTGCTTGGTGCAACGGGGAAGGATGCCAACGACGGTTTCTTTCACGTTGCATTCGCCATTGTTGACAACGAGACGGATGCGAACCGGACTTGGTTTCTTTCCATGCTTGGTGATGTGTTGTATGGGGACGATCACTACACGAAGATCATAACATTTATTTCGGATAGGTCGAAGGGTCTCATTAACGCGAGTCGGTAAGGTTTTCCCCTCATCCCCTCACGCGTCTTGCCTCGGGCACCTGGAGGCAAATTTTATGAAGGCAAACGTCGGCGTCGGGAAGGCATTAAAAGAGTTATCTTTGGTCCATCATTGTTAGGATTGCATTTGCGTGCACGGAGAGGGAGTTCAATGACGCGATGGACGACCTTCTCAACGCATCCCCACATACTCATCGTGGCTAATCCGGAAATCCGACATCACGCATTGGGCGAATTACATGTTCAAGGGCGAAAGATGGGGCGAGATGTATTCAAACGTCGCAGAATCGTTCAATGCATGGATTAAGGAGGCAAGACATCTTCCCTGTGACGAATATGGTTGATTCCATCCGGTAATAATTCGTCTAGATCCCTCCGTTCGGTTTACTTGTTAGCGTTTTCGTTTACTTCCACTCGGCTCTCGCTTAGTTCTCCTATTTGCGGTTTACTTACGTGAGTTTCGGTTTAGTTTGTCGGCTTTCCACGTAGTTGTTGTTGTTTCCGTTTACGTTTACGGGTTTTCGTTTAGATTTCCAGTTTCCCATTTACTTATGTGAGACATGGTTTACTTTTTCTAGTTTCCGTTTACGTATCCTTGTTCCCATTTACGTGTGTGGGCTTCCGTTTACGTTTTGACGCTCCCGTTTACGTTTTTGACTTTTAGATTTTTCATTGCTTTTGTTATTATTCTTGTTTACCTTTCATCGACGACGTCCGGTTGGATCGACTACCCTCTTACACCGGCCTTCAAGCTCATGAACATGCTTTGTGTAATCGGCGTGAACAATCTCGGCGGTGGGAGACCTATCTCGTGCCCCGACATACACAAAGCAAGATCGAAGAAGTGGTGGAACAAAGTCGTACACTACTTGTTGGGAGATCAACGAGCGATCGCTTCGAAGTAGTCGAACGGAATAGCTTCTCCGTCAACTCCGTCCGCAAGGACGTGCTCGTGCCGACGGTGGCGGATATACGGGATCCCGTGTAAGCACGCCTCGCGCGGCTATAATGCAAACCGATGCAAACGTTCACGAGATATGTTGACAGTTACTTCACCGCCGACACGTACCGGACGTCTTACTCGGAAGCAATTTTCCCTGTCCCCGACAATGACGGACCAACGAGATGACTCTCGTCCGTTGGCCATCCGGCCACCACTCACGAAGAGGCAACCGGGCGCCCAAAAAGGAAAAGAATCGAATCGCAACACACTTCGTACGTGAGTTCAAGTGCGGCGGGTGTAGCGAGGTTGGTCACAATCGGCGGTCGTGCGGCGCACCCATCGCGGATTGAGACCCCCCCTTACATAATCGACACTTTGATGTAATCGAAAAGACGAGCCGCAAAAGGAAACTCATGAATATAAACCGTGACCCTTTGATGTAAACAAAAACACTGAAATGTAAATGGAAACCTTTTGATGTAGACACTAAAATGTAACCCGGAACTCTTCGATGTAAACGGAAACCTTTGATTGTAAATGTAAACGCCATTGTGTAAAGGACAACACTTGGGATACAAACGGAAAGTGAGATTTTTACCAACCCTAATCAAATTCAATGAATCTCAAGAGATTTCAATATGAGCTATAGAGAATGTGCGGGAGGGAATTTTTTGTATCAATTTTCATCAATCGCAATGAAATGTAAACGGATACAATGAAATGTAAACGGATACAATGAGATGTAAACGGAGACGCTGAAATGTAAACCGAAACTCTACTATATAAACGGAAACCCCGTATTGTAAATAGAAACGGCACTTGTGTAAAGGAAAACAATGGGATGCAATTGAAAATATATTTACATTCGCAATGTATGTACAAACAAATAAACACACTTGTATGAACGAATATCAATTACATCATCTCTGTTTGCCATCTTCTTTCCCCCTTGCGATGCCGTCCATGACGATACGGGGCTGCGTCGCAAACGCGAGAAGTGGCACGTCGGAGTGAGGCGGACTAAGACTCTCCCCGTTGAGGAGTTGTTCGATGAACCGCATTGTGTAAAGGCAGCGATCCCACGCCGTCGGGTTTCGCCGTGGGCAATCGCGGACGTGCACAAGAGGGTAACTCGCCGTCCCGGTGTCGCCTACCTCAACATCCGGACGGCGGTCGAATAGTTCCCTCTGTTCGTGGCGCGTAAAAAAAGGAAACAAAAGGAGACGTGTGAGTGTCGTCGTCCGACGTTTTTTAAAAAATAGGAAACAAATACAGACAACAGAAGGAGACGTAAGACCCTACCATGGCCTTCGCGTCGGCGTCGTATGTGCGGCTCTGCGCAGAGGTGTAGTGCGAGATATTGCTTCACCTCTTTGTCGAGTACAATGAGGTGGAAATGTGTGTTGAATATTATGGGGAGCGAGAATAATTTCCACCTCGTTGAAATTTGCGGTGCCCGCCTCGACCAACGTAAGCGCCACCTCGGCACTATGTTCCGTCTCGTGACATGAGAAGCGCCCGGCGGTCGGGTGACAAACACCTCGTCTTTTGTAGGGGAGGGCGTTCGCTTGCATGATTCCATGATCATGACACACCAAACGTCCGAAGCACATCATCGAGCACGACGACCCCCTCCACCAAGGTGTACAAGTGGTCTCTGGTCGTGAAGGAGAGGTCGTTCTTCCAGACGATGGTCCTAAACGCGGCATCGCGAGTATTAGAGGGCGACACAAAAAAGTAAACGGGAAGGAGAAAAGGTAAACGGTAACGCATGTAATGTAAACGAAAACACACAAAATGTAAACGAGACGTCCGTATTCTAAACGGTAAAACTAAAACGTAAATGAAAACTCCAAAACCTAAACGGAACCATATATAATCTAAACCGGAACCTAGAAACATAAACGGAAACATGTAAACAATACACGGAAACTATACACGGTAAAGGAAAACATCCGAAAGTAAAGTGGGAACAATATATTATGTAAACCACACGCATAGAAGGAAACGAAAACGCATTGCACTCACCTGTCAATTTTACGGTTGAGGTACATTCCCATTGCCGCCGCTCCACTCGACTCGGGCGATGAAATGCGATCGGCCGTTTATTTTTGGGGAGAAAGGCAGTCTTGACGGATTTCGACCCTTGTTTCTCAATGATCGCCACCGTGTCAACGTCGACAATAAGCCGACACGGTTTCGGGCCGGGAGTGGCTTCCTCGGCCGTTGGGGGGGGGATGTCGTGGACCTTCTTCCACAATGGTGCCCGCACCGACGTCTCGCGCGCACCGTCGGGGGCCGCGGTGGGGCTGTCTCTTCCGATGGGGCGAGCTGCGGTGAAGAAACCTCTTCCGCCTCGGAGGGCTGCGGTGGAGCCGCCTCTACCACGGTGGGGAGATCAGCCGGGGGTTCATCCGTGGCGGTGGCCGCACCTTCGTCGTGGGTGGTTGACCGCCGTTGAGCCTCCTCTTCCGCCGTGGGGGGTGGGGTTGGAGCTGCGCGGCGGCGGTGGACGGAGTCGCATTTTCTTCGTCCATGCCGTCCACATAAGAGGATGGCCTCTCGGCGTTGTCGGATGCCACCGCCGGTCTCTCAACATCTAAGGCCGGGATAACGATCTTACCTTTCATATCGGTCAAAGACGCTATGATGCTTTGTCGACGTCGACCGCATCGGAGCCATCATTGCCGGATGAGGTCACCGGTGGACTTCGTCTGCAGTCCCGGCTTCGGTCCGCCCTTACGGCAGAGTCTCTTCGTCCTCGGGCCGGTGGGCACCGGAGAGGTCGTCTTCGGCTTGCAACGGTTATGGCGCTCTCCGGGACGCCAACGGGCCGCTGCTTGTTCTCCTCGCCGGGAGACACGCCTAGAAATGCGTCGAGTGGCGACCTTCTTCGCCGGGTGTGCGATTACCGGAGATGGCATCGAACCGGACTCCGCTGTGGGATCTCCCGAAGATGGTGCAACGATGCGAAGGCGTCCTTCGATCACATCCACCCGGGAAGCCAGACGCTGGACGTCACGCGACAATGTCTCGATGGCCCGCTGTAGCCGGGTGGCTACATCGTCTTCAATTGCCACCGAGGGGGACACCCATTCCACGCGACGAACATGAGTGCGACGGGGGGAGATACTACGTCGATCCGGTGACCGACCACGTTTTGTTGGACGCACCACCGGTGGCTCGGCTGGCACCAAAGCCAACGTTTGTTGTCCGGGATCGTCGACGGTCAGCTTGGAAAACTGTCAACAAGAGAGTAGAAAATTCAGAAAGATAAATGGGAACATAAAAGATAAACAGGAACAATAAAATCATACACGGGAACGTCTGATCGTAAACAACAACGCTTAAAAAGTAAACGGGAACACCAAAAAGTAAATCAAAACTCTATAACCCAAACGGAAACGTTGAAATATAAAGGAAATCTCGCCATTATAAATGAGAACTTGGAAAACATAAATGGGAACGTCGGAGGCTAAACGGGAACATTTGAAAGTAAACGGAAACAGAGACTTCATACCTCTTTCTCATCGATGGATGAGAGTAGCTTTTCCAGCGACGCTTGTTTCCTAAAACTTCCCTCCCCGTAACACAAAATCCGGGGAGTCTTCCCAACCCGGGCCCTCTCGCCTGTTCCGGTGACCTCGTAGAACCGAGAGGATGAGGGCGATGGTGCACCCGCGCATGTATCCCGTTTCAATATGCTCCCCCCTAGCTCTTGATCGCACGCGGGTGGCCGTCTTGGGGAGGTCTTCCATGATCCACCCGTGAGTGGCCTCCGCCCACGCGTACTGCGTAGCGAGGAGAGGTTGGAAGCATAGTCGACCTGCCATGGCGGGGACCGACATGGTGGTGTTCGGGAACAACACCGTCCCCATGAGGTAGACCACCGGCGGCTTCACAAAGTTGACCTCCTCCCCCTTTGTCCCGGACCATTCGAGAAGAGACGCCTTCATAGCATCTCGGGTCCTTTCGAAGCCCTTGGACATGCATTTCTCTTCGAAATCGGACGGTGTTCTCGTTTTTCTTGAATCGCACCGGATCCCCGTCTCGCCCGGAGTCCCATGATAATGGCAACATCTTCCGGTCGGAAGCTCACCGAGCTCACCCCTATTCCGAACATTTTCGTCTCGTGGTCGTATCGCCGCAATATGGCATCAAGCAACCCCCTCTCCCGCAAAGAACGCCTCCACCTCCATGAGATGACCGAATGGTGTCCTCCTCACCATCTCCAGCTGCCGTTGTGACATGCGCTGCCTCAGTTGGGCCAGAGTATCCACGACGGGCGCAAGGTAGCATCTGCCGTTCACTGGGTTGGACGCCATATCTGCGTTACATACAACAGCGCTCAGCCAAAAATGCCTCAAATCTAAAGAGAAACCTTAAACTGTAAACGAAAACTCCGCAATATAAACAGCAACCGTTACAAAGCACAAAACCCTCAACTACAACCGACGGGAAGGGAATAAAACCATACTAATCTTACCAGATAATAGTGTGTCGGGATTAACTGCAATCGGATGGTCGTTGCGCCGCCGGTCTGGGAGCTACAGGGTTCGTTCTGTCTGTCGCTTTGGTATGAGAGAAGGTGAAAAGAAGGTGAAAAGAAGCCAAACAGAACATCATAAACCCTGAAATGTCTCGGAACACGCACCGCCGTACTCGCGCCCATAATCGCGTTAATGTAGGGGTATAACCGTCAATCCATTGAAGCTTTAACGGCGTTATGCCATGCAGGGACCAGGATGGAAATCATCCCAAAAAGGAGGGATGTTTTGTTCATACTGAAAAGTGCAGGGTTGGTCTGTGAATATATGAAATTTAGAGGGTTTTTTTGTTCATTATCTGATATATATATATCCGGGGAATACGAACTAATCATATTTGCTGGGTTGGTTTCATTTGAAAAAAAAAACAATGTTGAAAACAATCCCATCAAAACATCGAGGACTTACCAAAGGGTTTGTAGCCCAGCGGTACATCGGGTCCTCTCGTGGGAGAAGACGCGAGTTCAATCCCCCCGAACCGCGCTCCCCCGTTCCAAGAGGGTGAGAACGTTGTAGGCAACCCCCCGCCACGCGTACGCCCCTGAGAGTTGGCGCTTGTCGCCCTATCTCAAAAAAAAAAAAAAAAAAAAATCGAGGACTTTTTTTTTTTTTATGTCGTATTAGAAAGCAATATTTATCTGAAAACATTATTTTTAATAGCTTTAATATTCATTTTATACCAAGTGCTAAGTACTATAATGATGTCTTTATTAATGATTCTTCTATTCGTATTGTAGAAAGTAAAAATATATTAAAATAAGGAAATGAGTTTTAATATATACAAAGGCTTTTTTTCTCTTGCTTTAATAAAAAAATTTTGAAATGTATTTAGCTCAAAGTAAAAGAAACAAAAGAGTTTTTTTATTTATTTTGCGAACAAGTAAACGAATAAAACGGAGAAAATTAGTTTAAATTAAATCACTTTATTATCACTCCAAAATATATTAAACACAAAGGGAAAATATGAGTTTCACATAAAAGATTGCTAATAAATAAAATCATAATAAAAAACAAATATCAAAGCATCCATCGTAAGATATTTTCATATATTCCAGTATTACAAAAAAAAAAAAAAAAAAAAAAAAAATATATATATATATATATAGAAAGTTTTATTTAATAAGTATTCATCTACTCTAAAAACTTTTACATGTTTACAGGGATGTGGGTGAAAAAAGCCTCCCGAGTTCCAGTGCATGACGTCTGAGCCACGTGGGAGGCATGGCCCAGGTGAAAACATCAGCCCATAAACATGCAACGTCATCATTCGACAAGCCATCTCCAGTGACTCACTTCGGCCCCACCGACCAAGCCCACGAAGCCCACGTGACCTGGCGCAGTTCCCTCTGATGACCTGGCAGGCCGGCCCACCACCCCACTTCGTGGGCCCCCTCACATCGACGTGACCACCTCCCCACCGCTTCACATGCACGTGCTCCACCTCTTTCCTCCCCCCACCCAATCATCTCCCTCCACGTCACCCACCAGCGGTGACAGCCCCTGTTTTGATGTGCCGCCGGAACTGCTTCTGTGGGCCGTACCCCGTACTCACTCCCATTCCCCTGATTGGCTCCTGGGGTTCCACGTCACCTTTGTGACCCATTCGGTAATCTCCTCCTTAGAGGAGTGTATGCCCACCGCACAATCGCTTTTGTCGCGTAGCGAGCTCTTATGCGAGCACCTCCACCAGAAAATAACCCTTTTTATTTTATTTTATTTATTATCTCGAAAAGAAATCCATTTCTTTTGGTATTTGTTTATTAAGTTTTTTTAAAATAAATAATAATCGCATAAAAAAATATCCTAAAGAGGACGCGGCCAAGTGAGAGCAGGGATAAGGAGTGATATATATTTAATTCTATTCATCGAATTGAAAGGCTTCGGAGAGAGAGAGAGAGAAATTTTTTTCATTTATATATTGAGAGAGAGAGAGAGAGGGAAAGAGGCAAAGAGAAAGAGAAAGTTCCGATTTTGGCAACTTCACAGAACTCTTACATCGGGGAGTTTCCATTTTGGACAATTTTAGGGTTTCTGGTTACGCTTGAATTGGCGCGATTGTGAGGTAATTCTTGCTATGGGCTTGAGTTTTAGGGTCCGTGTTTGCTTATTTGTTTATTGTTTTTTTTTTGTTGATTCGACGTTGAGCGCGGTTTAATTTTGTGGTTTTTTGTGGGTTTTTTTTGGTCGGGGATTGGGTGATTCTTGTAAGGGAACTGTTTTGGGAGCTTGAGTTGTGATTTGTAATGTTTATTTTGTGACTTTGCTTATTTTATGTTGTTGTTGATGTTGATTCTTTGGTGATGGGTTTGGTTGAGGTGCATTTGTGGTTGTGGCGGTTTTTTGGAGATTATTTTGGGTAAAAGATGGGTTCTTTATGTTTTGTAAGGAGATTGGAAGAAATTATTGATGAATTTTCTTTTTCTTTGGAGTATGCAGCGAATTCATTGTGCAAATGCTATGGAATTGCTTAGATGATTTCTCTTGTTTTGTTCTTTTATGCTGCTGACTTTGTCCAAAGGGACACGCTGGTATCTATGGATTTCTGAACTTGTTCTGCAATTCCAATGGGCTGAATGGCTTATAGGTGGAATGAAATTCTGGGGGATTGTTTTGGGGATGATTTAGCATAAATAAAAGGCTTGTGGAGTTACAGTAGAGATAAAATGGAAGGGGCTACTGATTTGAATGAGAGTTTAGAGAACGCAGCTTGTCCTCCTCACATGAAAAGAAAAGAGAATGATCAGCCCCCACAGCAACCAGAGAACTGCAATGTGGCATTGGAAAATCCCACTCCGATAATCTCTACAGAAGCTGGTTGGGCTGAGCAATTATCTATGGAGACTTTAGCAGGAGAGGAAATAAATACAAGTCACTCTGGATCAGAGGCTTTATGCACAAACCCTCGATTGTCGGACAACCCAGGAATGATGGTCGAAGAGTTGACACTTAAGAATTACAAGAGTTCTCACCTAGCTGTGGGGGGTTGTTCTAACAGTGGAGATTCTTCTAGGAAAAGTTTTTGGCAAAATTTTAGGAACATGGCAGGTGGATCGAGAGATGCTGCATGCAGGGAATCATTGGCGATGGGTGATGTAGCAGACACCAATTGTTTGTTTATACCCCAGTTTTGGGCGCCCAGGCCCCAACCATTTCTACAGTCAGATAATTATCATTCCAAGGTCTCTGATCACATATCTGAGAACGAACATAATGTTGGTTTAGCTAATGCAAGATTTCCTAGTGGAGTTCGAACAAAGATCTTATCGTCCCCTGGGTTTCCGCAATTTCTGGTGAAAAGTAATTTGAAAGGGAAAGGAGTTGCTTATAAACATCAAGGAATACCTGACAGTCTTGGTTGTGTGATTCAGGACAACAATGAAAAGCAGGCTGGCAGTTTGGAGAAAGCTTCTGATACTCTACAAAAGCCTATTGCAAAACCAGATGATGCATCCCTACATCGTGGAGGAGGTTTTGGGACTTCTTGTTTCCAGAATGATGGGATTAACTTGAGGGAATGGCTTAAAGTCAGACAGCAGAAGTTAAATAAGTCTGAGATGCTGCATATATTTAAGCAGATTTTGAAGCTTGTAGATATCTCGCATTCCCAAGGCCAATACCTGCAACATCTCCGGCCATCTTACTTTACAATATTGCCTTCAAATCAAGTTAAATATGTTGGCACTTTTTGTTCCAATTGTCGGATGGAGCTCCCATCAGATCCAGTTGATCAAGATGTGCACTACCTGGAAAATAATTTGAAGAGGAAAAGATTCCCAGAACAGGCTAGGGATAAGCATGAGGTATCACCAAAATATCTGAGACAGAGCAAGCACAGCTATATTGCTATGCAACAGTGTTCTGTTGGGGCCCTTGGTGGTGCTTTAAAAGGTGATCATGTTCGAGTAAGTGATGCTGGTTCCTTTCGACCAGGCAATTCTGGGTGTGATTTTAGAGAACAAATTAAGTTTGGTGAATTATACAAATCTCAAACAATGCCTTCCAATCCAACTGTGCCCAGTGGAGGTCTTTGGAAGTCAATTTCAGAAATTGTGAAACTGGAGGATAGGTGGTACGCCAGTCCTGAGGAAGTGAATAAGAACACATGTGTGTTTGCTTCAAATATCTATAGTCTTGGGGTTCTCCTTTTCGAGGTGCGAAGATTGGTTGTACATTCATTTGTGCATATGTACATTCTCACGTATGCCATCATGCATGTTGTTTGTCTTACTGAATCTTCATGCTGAAAATTTTAAATACATCTTGGCATTTTATTTGAATTGGTTTTTTCATATTTTGTATGTTTTCTAGATTCAAATGACTAGTGTTAACCTAGACATTGGTTTAAGCTGGGTTATGATTGATTTATATGAGTTCTGAAATAGATATATAATGCAGGTAGATACATGTACTACGGCCACATGCTTGCATATACATATATTTTTTACAAACTGAGAGTGTGATTAGTCGTGGTCTGCTAAATTTTGTTGGTGCGAGAAGCGTTTTAACCATCATTGGGGTTTTAAAGATTTGACTCGTGAATTTGTGGTCAAATCTAATTGAGTATTTATTCAGCCAAACTAGGTTCCTTTATCAAAATAATTTACGTTCACCTTTTTGTGGATTTTGGCTGTTTTTTTAATATACGTGCCATGAGTTTAATCCTAAATTATTTTCTGATATTGTATGTTGATTCAGTATTTGTGGATATTCTATGGAAATCAGGTAGCCAAATTTTTAGCAATGGAAAGAAACATGAAGATCATAGTAGGAAACTGCCGTCAATCAACAATACTAAATGAAATTCATATAGAATCAACTTGAGATAGTGGTATTCCAGGGCTTTCCCTGGGCGTAGTGTGGTCTAATTATTGAATAAATGAAAGTACTTTGGATGGGAAAAAGTGTGCGAATGCGAGTATCATTTGAAGCTGAATAATAGGGAGTTTTTCCCTAGGGATGATAATAGGTCAAGCAGTCATAAAATGTCTTCAGGTTTGATATACTGTTTCTGTTGTTGATGTTCATGGTGCTGGGAACATGATAGTGCATGAGCAAAATTATTCACTAAGGATCCTGTCAGCTAGGAGCGTAGTTCTAAATGATTTTTCCCCTTTCCTTTTCAGCTCTTTTGTTTTTTTGAATCATGGGAAGCACATTCTTCTGCAATGTCAGATCTTCGCCTTCGGATTCTCCCGCCAAATTTTCTATCAGAAAGTCCAAAGGAGGCTGGTTTTTGTCTCTGGTTGCTCCATCCTGAGCCCTCTTCACGGCCCAAGTCAAGGTGATTACTTGCTTAATTTTTTCTTCACAATTTGTTGGTGCAGTCTGATATAACACCATTAAGGGAATAAAGGCCCAAGTTTGTTTCTCATTCCAAAGAAAAAAAGTCTTTTTTCTTTCATATTGGACCCACTTGGATATATATACATATATGTACACTAATGAAGGCAATTTTTTATGGTGAACTCCTACCCAAAGGCCCAAGTTTGATCCTCATTCCAAAGAAAAAAAGTCTTTTTTCTTTCATATTGGACCCACTTGGATATATATACATATATGTACTCTAATGAGGGCAATTTTTTATGGTGAACTCCTACCCAAAGGTACATACCTCTTCCCTGAACATTTGTTTGAAATTGGAGTCAAAACTTGGATTGTGAGTTGCTTTAGTGAAAAAAATTGGAGAACATTCTAGCTTTAATGTACTGACCATATTTAATTGAGTTTTTAGCAATTAAAAAGGACTAATCTCTTGAAATGTAGTTTTTTTGTTGAGTAAGAAATGCAGTTTCTTAAAAACATGTGAAATACGAAGATGGTACAGTTATCAGTTAACAAGTACTTGATATATTTGACCTTGGTTTTCTATGTCGTCCCAACTAAAAGTGTAATGTGTGCATTCTCAGGGATATCCTCCTTTCTGATCTAATTTCTGAAGGAAGAGATTTGTCATCTCTTAATCATTCATCAGCATCAATTGATGAGGAGGATGCAGAAGCTGAACTTTTGTTACATTTTCTTCTAATTTTGAAAGAGCAAAATGAAAAACAAGCTGAAAAATTAGTTTCAGATATTGGGTGCTTGACTTCAGACATTGAGGAGGTTGAAAGAAGGCAACTAGCAAGACTCACACCACTTGCTGTTGCTGGAAATCCTCAGGCTAATGTTGGTGATAATCTGAATGTACATCCTTGGGAAGGACCAAATTTGGAGACAGTGTCTAGTTTGCATATGCCAAGCATGGGTGAAGAAAGATTAATGAGGAATATGGATCAGCTTGAAAATGCGTATTTCTCGATAAGAGCCAATGTGGAGCTTCCTGAGACTAATGTTGCAGCACGTGCTGATACAGATGTTCTGAAAATTCGTGACAAGTGGTCCCGATTCCAAAATGATGATGATGTGCGGAGTCCTAGTCGAGAATCTTCTGACCGACTTGGGGCCTTCTTTGATGGTTTATGCAAGTATGCTAGATATAGTAAATTTGAAGTCCGCGGATGCCTGAGAAATGTAGATATCCTCAATTCTGCAAATGTCATTTGCTCGTTGAGTTTTGACCGGGATGAGGATTTCTTTGCTGCTGCTGGCGTATCAAAGAAAATTAAGATCTTCGAGTTTGATGCCCTTCTTAATGACAATGTTGATATTCATTACCCGGTAATTGAGATGTCTAGTCGATCTAAGCTGAGCTGTGTGTGTTGGAATAGCTACATCAAAAACTATTTAGCCTCAACAGATTATGAAGGTGTCATCCAGGTTTGCATAGTTTATTTTGTTGTATATATTTCTTTCAAAATATTTGTGCATTGCTGCCTTTGACACTACCATGTAAATTTGATTGTCATGGTGGCATGCAGTTATGGGATGCGAGCACCGGTCAAGGATTCACTCAGTACGTCGAACATCAGAAAAGAGCCTGGTCAGTTGATTTTTCACCGGTGGATCCAACTAAGCTGGCTAGTGGGAGTGATGATTGTTCCGTGAAACTGTGGAGCATTAATGAGGCATGTTTTTAACTACATTCACGCATTCAATAGTGCTAGATATAATCTTAGGGGCTTTATCGCCCACTACATTTGTTACACAATAATTATATATTTTGTAGTCTTAGCACCTTGTTCGCATGTGGAAATAAAAATAAGTGAAAGCGTCATTTAAGTCATGTGGGTTTGGAGCAGGCATCAGACATATTTTCTGCCTTATAAAAGCTAGAGCTGCAATTTTCAATAGCAAGCTAATCGATGCCAATTTAAGTTTGATTGTGAGGCTAATATTAGGCTATTCTTGATTTTAAAATTAGTTTCTAAAATAGAAAATGAAATTAACTAGGCACAACATCTCTGATATCAGATTCCTTGCTTGTTCGCCCACCAGAATTACTTTGAACTTCTGTTTTATAGCCTTTGCTGAAATATGAAGCCAGCTGATTTATTTCTTTGATGGATAGAAAAACTGCATCAACACAATTAGGAATGTAGCGAATGTTTGCTGTGTCCAGTTTTCCTCACATTCATCCCATCTGCTGGCTTTTGGGTCGGCTGATTACAAAATATACTGCTATGATCTGAGGAATACAAGAATACCGTGGTGCACTTTGGCTGGACACAGTAAAGCTGTTAGCTATGTGAAATTTGTTGACCCTGAAACTCTTGTTTCTGCATCAACTGACAATTCTCTGAAGCTGTGGGATCTTAACAAAACCAATGCCACTGCACTCTCTACCAGTGCTTGCACCATGAGCTTAACTGGTCATGTGAACGAGAAGGTATATCTTTTGCTTGGAGGCCCGACATACATAGCATGAAGTTCTTTTTTTTCTTACTTATTGGGTGTTATATTTAATAGTTATTCAACCTTGATATTGCAGAATTTTGTCGGTTTATCTGTTTGCGATGGCTACATAGCTTGTGGTTCAGAATCAAATGAAGTAAGTCTGCTCATGCATGCCAATTAAATTGTTGTTTCTCTTATCATTTCCTTGAGTGCCTCCCATTATAAATTATGCCCCATTAGTTTGTAGTTGATTTTTTTTGTGGACTACTATTTTACTCTGTTTTGTTTGTAGATCTTTAAGATGTGTCACAGCTATCAACTTGTGTTTCCAAATTTCCATGACTATGGCTAATACTAGTGCAAGAGATTTTATTTGCATACCTTATTGCATTACCTGACCATGTATACATGAAAATTGCATTGCCTTCTCCATTTTGTGTATGATTTCCAAATTTCTGTCTTCGTATCTTTTTTATAAGGTTTCTATAGGTTACACCAATTCCTCAGATGTTTTAGAAGCATTTTTTTCTCCATCAGTAATCTCAAGAGTAGATTAATACCTCGAGTGCTACCTGCTCATTATACTTGCCCTCTGCATCCTCACAGGTGTACTCTTATTATAAAACTCTTCCGATGCCAGTAACATCTCACAAATTTGGTTCTATTGACCCAATTACGGGGCAAGAGACTGGTGAAGATAATGGGCAATTTGTTTCTAGTGTTTGCTGGAGAGGCAAGTCCAGCATGGTTGTTGCTGCTAACTCCAGTGGCAGCATCAAACTGTTGCAGATGGTTTGAGCAGAAAATCAAACACAGTAATTGACTCGGTTTACCTTCTTAAAATGCTGATCCGAAAATTGCTGACCCTAATCTCATATAATATAGTGGCAGAGATGGCTCCTGGTCCACGACATCTGCCGCAAGCCTCCTAGTTCATCTGCATAGCAGTCAATATGTTTGATACTTCCAGAGCAGGAAGTGCAAAAACATGCAGAGGGCCTTACTGAGGATCAGAAGCATTGGTGCTTTTTAACCGGTTCAGAGTATTATGTCGACCACCTCTATATCGCACAATTCTTCTCCATAGCTGTCAAACTCGGGGCAACTGAGCGGAAGCGGCACACTCTCTAAACAAAAGGAGTGCAGATCAATTCAGAAATTTGCTACCTGATCTCCCAAATGGTTAAGATGAGATCACTTTGAAAGGAAGAAAGGGGTGTATGTACAGTAAACTACAGATTTTGTTAGAAATTAACATTACATTCTGTAATTAGTTCATAATTTTCTTCTTATAACCAGTGTGTACCTCCAACATTTTCAAGAATGGAGGCTTATGTGTTTTGTGTTTATGCTAACCGAAATGATCTATACCTATGATGACTGAGAATGTACAAGATTAATAATTCCTTTTCTTGAGATTGCCATTAATTTAAAGAAAGTTCATTGCTGATCCTTTCAGCTCTTGCATTCCATCTAGTCTAATGATTCGAGGTAGTATTATTTCTCGCAAGAATATAATACTTGATATAATACTTGCTCGGAACGTCATATCACTTTGACAAGTCCGATGAATGACATTTTGGGCTTTTAATTTTGTGGAGCTTGCTAAATTGTGTTTTGAAGTATTACTGCTGTGCTGATTACAACCACATTTGTGGAAAACTGAACAAAACAGAGAGAACTTTTCATTTGACAAACGTAAACAGGAGATCTTTCTAACTACAGGAGATGCTCTAATTCCCGCCGATCAAGCCTTTGTATTTCTTTTATCTGGACTACTCCAATCTACTTTGTGTCGATCTTTGTTCTATGGTGCAAGCAGCACCGGTTTGATTAAACTAAGTGCTTTGGGAATCTATGGCAACTCGGCATCGGAAGAGTTTCTGGATGTTGTCCTGGTGCTCGGCACGACCGGAGGCTGTAGATTACGTCGTGAATTCATCCTCATAGTCTGCAGAGGTGTCACTGGTTTTACTTTCTGTCTTTGCCCTGCGGAAACAAAATGAGAAGCATCAATATTATTCTTCAGCAAATGCAGCAGAAATGACTGTAAAATTCACAGACAAATGGTTGCAGATTTATTTACCTGTCTCCTTTCGGTCCTTTCCATTTACCTTTTTTGTTGATGAATTCTTGCTTTTATCAGTACTAGCTTGCGATGATTTCGGGGTATCTGAACTTCCAAGAGATGATTTCGAAAAAGTTACCGAACCAGACAAAGAATCATCCAAGGTGCACAAAGTAGGCACATTTTCATCTCCACATAGAGAAGCATCTTCACTTCCGGATTCCGAACTCTTATCCTTGATGATGTTCACACTACTCTTCTCCCTTTCCAAGACCCTATAAGCAAACATCTGAAATGGTATCTCTGATACTTGCAAAGTCTCTTTTCTTGCCCAGCTAGCATACTTCTTAGACAGGCTCATCTCAAGCTCAAAATAATCAACATTCGGCATTGGGAAATCCGGCTGACTATGATCAGGATTCGTGATCAACAACCTCTTGATATATCTGAGCACTCGACAAATAGATGGGAAACTCGGTCGCTGTGATGGCTCAGCCTGCCAACATTTCTTGACAAAATTAGTAAGGTACTTTGGAGATGGAAATGGAAACAACGGCCTTTCTCCGGCTTTAATGTTTCTACTCATCTTATCTCCTTGAAGATGACTATCCTCGAAAGGCACCTTACCAGTCAGAAGCTCGAAACATATCATTCCGAAACTGTACACATCTGCTTTCTCACTATACTTCAAAGAACTTGAATCTGCAGATCGCTCCTGTTCTTCCAAAACCTCCGGCGCGTACCAGATACATGTATCACTGGGTGTCTGATTCATTGCTGATACACCGAAACCGGTGATCTTGGCTTGCAAGTAACCGGTATCATGTGAAGAATTCCTTGTTCTTACCAAGACATTGGAAGGATTCAGCTCACCATGATAAATCTTTCTCGAATGCAGATGCTCCATTCCTCGCGCAATCTGGAGCATTATGTCCACCGCTACTAGAATAGGGAAGGGAATTCTTCGTTTTGAGGAACTTACTTCTCTGATATAACCGGAGAGATCTCGATGCATGAGTTCCATTAGTAAGAAACTCTCCTTCTTCTCTTCATCAGCAAACGCATACATAATATGCATCACATTCGGATGAGTGACCGAAGATTGCAGCGACACATGTTGTGCAATTGGATCAATCTCTCCAATCAAGTGCTTGACAACAAAGCTTTCACCCATCCATTGAATCTCTTTGTACTTCCCTCCGGTGCCTAATCGTCTTCGAAATTGATAATCCTTTGAATTCAACAACAGTGAAGTCGGAAAGAACTTCCCTCTGGGAGCTAAAAGAAGTTCACCAAGCCTATTCTCTTGCTTCGAAATCCCCAAACCCTTCTTGTCGGATATCATCTCCGATAAGATCCATCGGTCCTCTCTCCAAGCAGTCTCCATTCTATGACACATCTCTGGCGATACCAAGTACTGCTTACCGTATTCGAGCTGAAAAATCATCGGTTCCATCCAATCTCGCTCATATTTTTTCGAGAACACGATCCTTTTCTTCTGTCCATCTTCTTGTCGGCTCCCTGATATCTCCGCCGCACATTCGATCGCCTCGAGGACGACCGGAATACACCATAACAAGTTATGCAAATGGAAATCCACACACTCTGTGCTCTGATTCATCAACACAGCCCTTCCCCACCAATCTTTAGTTTCCAAGCATTGTTTAATATATTGCTCTCCTTCTCTAAGGATTCTCTGCAGCTCTTTCAAAGGCTGATCAAGAGTTTTCCATTTTGTAAGCCTTTCACTGAAACACAAGTTCTTATGGATTTCTTCTTTAATTACATCGAAAGCGAGATCGAAAGCATCGACTAACAAACAACACTGTCTTTGATTGATCCTTATCTCATCTTGGAACACCATCAGAGCCTTTAAACTCCCAATGACTTCTCCGATCTGTCGAAACTGTTCCATTTCTGAAAAACCAAAAATTTCAGAAAACATTCAATATTACTAATCAATCAATTGAACAAACCAAATTAGCATAATGAACAAATAGATTAGACTTCAAAAATAAATAAACAAAGAAATTCCATACCTGATACAATGAACACCAATCTTGAAACTCAACAGAACCAATTGATCATGATGCTGACTAACATTCAAAAAAAAAAAAAAAAAAGAAAAAAAAAAAAAAGAAAGAAATCAAGAATCTTGAATCCCAGAAAGACAGAGAGGTTGTTTGGAAGAAGAACAAGTAGAAGAAGAATGGAAAGATGGAGAGATTTTTGGGGAATTAGTCCAAGAGGACATGCCTGGCGACCAGGCTTGTTTGATGTGGACCTTGATGCCTGTTTTTATATAATTTGGGATTATTACGTGATATTTATTATTATTATTATTATTATTGTTTTCCTTCCCGCGAGATTTTTAAATGTCAGTTATCGCAGCCACATAACGGTCAAGGCCACCACGTTGGGCCACGTCCTCTGTGCAAGGCCGGCAAGCGATCTCAGCCGTTCGTTTGAGATCCAACGGTCTTGGATTTTTTGGATAATTTATTTTATTTTAGTTTGGTAAAAATTGAAACGGCTTGGCCGTTACTCCCGCATTCACGCGGCATGGAGAGTAACAGTCGGGCCACGGTAATATTTTTGAACTTAAAAAAATAAAAATTGTTTGAAATTTATTTATCAAATAATCCACTGCTTCCCAAAAAATAAAAATAACAATAATAATAATAAGTACGGATCTCAATTAAATAAATTTCATACATAGTTATTTATTTTTTTAAAAACATTGATGGTATATATGAAAACATTAGCAAGTTAAATAATAGTTACAAATGTTGGAAATGAGACATGTTCTGTTAATTTGTATTGCGATGGAAATAATTTATACATGATTTATAAATTTTTTTATGTATATTAAAAAAATCCAAATTTAAGTATATATAATTTAATATATTTTTAATTATGGGAAAAAAATTCAAATTAATTGCAGCCATAAATGAATTGGAGAATTGAGTTAATTAGAGGAGTTTCTTTGGAATTAGTGGGTGTCCTTATCCTTTATTTTAAGGGGTATAATTTTATGGAAATAATAATAATAATAATAATAATAATAATAATAATAATAATAATAATAATAATAATACCATGAACGTGAGGAGGACTTAGGTTTCCAAACCATTATAATTGGTTTGATTTTATATATTTGGTGGACTTGAATAATAAAACGAATCTAATCTAATTAGCATGAAGTAATTAGTTTATGTTCCTAAACTTATGGTTTTTGATTTGTTTATTTTATTTTATTATTAAAAATAAAGTAAGAAAATTTGGTGTGTCTTAATGACGCATGATGGTCCTTAATTTCAATGGACTTTTCTTTTTTTATAAATAAAATCAATTTTTTAACATCTTTATTTGGTATTTTAGACTTTATATATATTATGATGATTTATGGTAGCTTTTGATCCTTTATTAAAGAAAGAGAATTAGGTCAAGTTGATTACTTTTGTGTTCTAATTCTTTGAGTTAATTGAATGGATTTCTTTGTAAGTAGAGAATTGGAAAAGTTTTGATAAACAAAAAAGAACAAACACTTGAATAAATATTATTTAGTTGATCTACTCCAAATTAAATAATAATAATAATATCTAATTTTGTCCCATATGAATAACATAGGGAGTAGGAATATATATCTTTTGTTTGATTGTCATTGCAAAGCTCACCGTTCACCACAAGTTGTGCATCATTAAAAACAATCCAAACCCTAAAAGCCAATCCCAACTTTAGCCGGCAAGGTTGGTTGTACCTTTTCAATATTAATTATTTTACCTTTAATATTAATGTCATTCATTTTTTTAAATAATATATATAAATGAAAAAAAAAAAAAGATGTTGATATGACATTTAATTTCATCATTTAATAGCTACAAACTTAACTAGTTGTATTTGCATCACAATAATAAAAAAAAAAAGGAAGAGAAAATCAAATGCTAAGGCAATGATTTTTATTTTTCACACTATATTTAATAAATACGAGTAAAAATAAATGAAAGAGAACATTTCATCCATGTGTTACTTAGACACTGTTTTTAATTGATTTTATTCAACTTTTAATACTAAAATATATTTTTTTTTAAAAAATATGACAAGCATAGTTGCATGGGTCGGAAATTAATAATTTGAACTTAGGATATTTGAAAATCTTACACCACGTCTTTTTCAGGAGTTCAATACTGTGGGTTAAAAACCATATTAATTTTTTTTTTTTTTTTTGGAAAAGAGAGCATTTAACCAAAAAAAAAAAAAAAAGGGTTACTAAGATCAAAGAAATAATGCTTGATGGAAACAAATTAATGAGTGAATTTCCATCAAATCAAAGCTTTGTTTATAATCAAACCCTAGACAACATCTTTATATTTTGACATGCATGCTGTCAGTACTTTAGTCTAAACACCCAAACCCTAATTCCCTTCTCTCTCCTCTTCTTCTTTCCTTATAAATACCTCCGCTCTATAAAACCCTAAAACCTAACTACAGTATCATAAAAAAAAAAAAAGAAAGAAAGAGATTAGAAGGATGAATGGAGGAGGTTACAAGATGAAGTCAATGGAGATGATGCAAGGAAAAGAAAGCAATGAAAGCAATGTTAAGTTTCAGATGCCACTGCATTACCCTAAATACACAAAGGAAGATTATGAATCAATGCCAGAGAAAGTTCTTGACCGTTTGCTATCGGAGTATGGACTTCCGGTCACCGGAGATGTTGCCGAGAAGAGGAAGCTCGCCGCCACTTCATTCATCTGGCCTCACTGCTCCCCTTAGTTCATATCTCAATTCATCATCACCCAATGCATGCAAATAAATGAATTTTCATGATTCAAGTTTCATGCACTTGTTATCTCAAATATATTGGATCCTTTTTTTTCTTTTTTTTTTCCTTTGAATAATCTCGGCAAAACTCTTTCTTAGTATTTATTTATTTATTTTGTTTTTATACCCAAAGGTTGAGAATATATATATATATATATATATATATATATATATATATATATATATATATATATATATATATATATATATATAAAAAGGTTGAGAATCAAATGAGAGGAAAACATAATGCATGGCATGCCAACAAAAGTAGGGCAAAGTTGTTAATTTTTTTCAACAACAACATTATTATTCATAAACCCTTTTTTATTATTTTTTCCGGCTTTGATCCTTCTCATATAATCATCATATCAACCTGCCAACTAATAAAGATAAACCAAAATCATTATTAATCTCACTACTTTATCATTTAATTATTTCTCTGAATTAATTAATTAATTAATTAATTCTCTTGCCACCTTTACTGTGAAATACAAAATAATGAGCTCTAAGTGTCCACACGAGAATTAATCTTTGCACTCTGACATGAAAAAGTAATTGGTTATCATTAAAAAAAAAATTAAATTAATTGTTTTATGTGTCTTTACAGTAAGTAAAGAAAAATAATACTCATATGTAAATAATTAAAATAATATGTATGGCAATATTTTCTTTCCTTTTTTAGTAATCATTTTTGCAAGATTTCTTCCTTATTATGTGTGTATCTGTGTTAAAATTTTGAACTTTGTGAATTTATATTCATAAATATAAGGAAGAAACAAATTTATTTATTTATTTATTCAATCCTTAATTTAAATTAAGAAATTAATAACACTAAACTGGTTTATAATAAATAAATAAATAAATAAATAAATAAATAAATAAGAATTTAATCACACGTGGAGCACATATCCCAAGGCAAAAGGACAAACTCACAAAGTGCCAACGTGGCAACAGAGAGCTCCCAGGCTGGCAACACCAACGGCCAAGAGAATCACATGGCCGTGCGCGTCGTGGGCCCCGCGTGGTGAGGTGGGCCTCACATTTACGGGGCCCACCTCTCCTTGTTCATCGCCATGAACTATAAATCCCCAATGTCCACATTCCCCGCCGTTGGCCTAGGAAAACCCTAGAAATATATGACCTCATAATTGTTCTGAAAGATCGAATCTTTGTCACGTTTCTTACCCCGGTTTTCTCCGTCCACTCTTCGAATCGCTCCTTCTTCTCCTTCGGAGGAAGGCGAGTGGTTCGGAGATGGCCGGCGTTGACAGGGTTTTGCTCCGCCTCATGGCCTTCGTCGCGCTTATCATTGGCATTGTCTCTCCGGCTGTCCGGGCCCAGGTCCCCGCTCCTGCTCCGACCAGCGATGGTTTGTGCTTTCTTTGATGTTTTCCTTGTCTTTGGGTGTTCGCCCTTCCGTCATTTTTTGGTTTGAGTGAGAAAGACGTGTTTTTTAGTTGTTTGGTGTTCTTCTGTTCACCTGCGTTTTTATGGTGGAGAATTTTTGGAGAATTTTATGTTATGTTTGGTGGGTTAACAGGAAAACAAAACTAGCAGGATATATGTTTAATTTTTCTTGTGTTTGTTGAATAAATGTAATAAAATGGTCAATCAAAGGAATGAAGATTTAATTATGAAACTTCTCCTTTTTTTTTAATTGTTTTAACCCAAACATATATTTTGTTTGTAGGTTGTATAGGTGGTGGATTTTTGTTTACCATTCATCAGTCTCCAGAGATTTACACCTTTTTTTTTGGGCAAAATATGGATCTAAGATGATTAATTTGAATTATTATCTTAGTGTTAATTTTTAAAGTAGAAAATTTGTTGATTGATATTATGCTTTGTTTTGAAAGAAAAATAATAATAATATGATTGAGATAGGGATGCCACTATGTGAGTTCTTCATTGGACTTCCAATTTAAAGGTTCTGGAAATGTTACTGGCACGTTGATGTTGTTATGTTATATTCAGAGGTGAAGGAAGGGAAATTTCTATGTTTGCATTTTGTTTTCCCATATTGTTATCTTGATTTAACAAGCACAAGATGACATGCTTTCAACTTATGTCTATGAATATTCCGTCAGTAAAAGTTATGGCAGACTCAATTTTACCTGTCAGCAATGGAAATTGCTGTCTCTATGACCCTGTTTTCTTGTGGTGAATGTGGGTGAATTGAAATCATTTATTGTTTGCTTTTATTCGGACTTTGTAATTAAGCTGTAGCATTCTTTTTCATGCTACCATCAATCAGACACTTGACTTTTATGGAGAAGAGACCACAGAAACATTCAGTTCTATTTTTAGAATATCAAATGTTATACCATTGCCAATACAACTTTTTTATTTGAAAGAGAGGAGTCCTGATAACTGCATGATATTTATGAATTTGCCTTCTTTGCTTTTGGTGATTTTCAGGAACAACAATTGATCAAGCTGTTGCTTATGTGCTGATGATCTTGGCCCTTGCACTCACTTACCTTATCCATTGATGATGACATTGATGAGGTGGAGATCCAAGAGATGTAATTTGGATGTTGACATTGTTGAGGCTTTGTACCTGTGTGATTGATTGTCCTTATTTTTAGTTTGTAATCGGTTGTTTGTTCCTTAAGTGAGCTTTTCAAGAAATTTATTATGTTTACCTCAGTTTAAGGAACAATATGTTTTCAGATGAGGTTGTTACACTCATGAAGAATGCCTAGTCATTTAGTTTTGCGTGGTTTGGAGGCAATTGAGGGTTATTTCAGTTTGAAGTTAGAAGATAATTTTGTGTTAAGACGGGCAGATTTGCAGGTCCATATTTAGAGTTTTGCTGTTTATTTAAAAAATATAAGATGTAAAAGGATGAAGAAAAAAAAAAGTAGAAATTATGAAAAAAATATGATTATAAAAAAAAAGGTTAAAAAAGATTTTATCAAGCCACTGTTACCGAAGACAGGAGTGTACACAGGGCAAAACCCGCACATCTCCCAATTTCAGAAGGGTGCTCTCACCGCAAATCAAACTCACCATTTGCAAAGACCCGAACACTAGAAATGATTAGAAAATGACTCGAAATCCATGATGAATGGATAATAAGGTTGCTCAGTATGGAACCATTTCAAAGCCACTGGACCTACAAACAAAAACCTTCACATTGATGAGAACCACAAGTCAACAAGTTGTTTGTTCTTATCTTCAACGCAGAAAGGCAACCTCAATTTCTTTGTTATTATAGAACAGACAGGATGCAAATATAACTCAAAATACGACCTGAAATACGAAAACAACACTTTGCTGCCCACAACCACAAGTGAGCACAGGGTCAGCAGTGTATTAGTAATATAAAAAAAACAAGAAAAAGAGAAAAAAAAAACGAAACGTAGTTTGTCCGCAAATCTTTGGAAGGACAAAAAAGGAGGTCAAAATTGTAACTTCTGGTTAGAAGGCACCACCACCAAAATTATGATGGACTTCCAAATAGCATCAGCAAAACTTCTCAGCCGAAATTATTCTTCTTCATCTTCACTAAGAAATGTCAAAAGGCACATGTTGATGATCTTCAACACCCGGAAACAACACATTTCAGGGCTGCTGGGTGAGTGGAAGTTATCCTTTCATTGTTAGCCAGGATTCGCCAATCAATCGGTGCGTCTTTGATGTAGAACATACTTCACAACCTCATAAAATGAAACTACTATTCCAACAGATGGTCCGGCGCGTGCAACACGTGGACCAACTCCTGTAAAAAGTCCCTTCATTCCACCATCCCTACACTCAAGATTTGGGCTTATCAGAAGTGGTCCACAAGTGAGAAACAACACAGATGATTTAGAGTCACATCCAGATAGGGGAAATTATCAAAGACATAGTATAAGCTCTGGATTGTGTTCAGGACAAGTGAAAAAGGTGCAGCATGTGATCCATGAAGGGTGAATGCTTGTTTCAGGTGTAAAGAACATGAAGACTCAGCAGATACAATTTTAGTGCGGAAAGTGGAACAAGAAGCAGCACAGTATATATATATATATATATGAACATGGTACCCCATGAAAAGCATTTTAAAAATGGGGTAGCTACACTAGTCAAGGGCCAAGGCTTTAAGTAAAATAAAATAAAAAGTCCAAACCAATCAAATTTGTGATCCAAAAATAAATAATAGATACAAAACGATAACAAGGTCATACCTCCAAACATCAAACAATGTCTGCCTGGTAGTCATCTTCAATGCCTTTTCAGGATTCTTCTGCAGTGAAACAAATCATCAGAATTCACCATTTTGAGCTCAAGGACACAAAAGATGTTATTTAGTAGAATATCCGTATACACTTAAAATTTTCCACATAAAATAAAGACAATGATGTTGGCATCCTAGCCCTAATAAAAAAATATTCTCAATCAAATTACAAAAAGGAGTTGCTTCTCCAAATACTGAAATATGTTGAGAATTATGAACGTTAGCAAAGTTGAAAAATAACAAACTACAAGCAATACCAGTAAATGTTACTAAGTCAAACAGGCCAAAAACAAACCTCAATTTGTCTCCGAGTTTTTGCAACATCAAGAGGGCAGGTGGCAGCCGCAGCTATGCTACCAGCAACAAACCCAGCTGAGAAGTTTGCGCCCAAAACACTAGCTGCATTGCCTTCTTCACCAACCAGTCTCAGGAGTCTTCTGCGAATCTATTAACAAACAGAAAAAATGTCAGTTGTCTCATCAGTTCAACAGGGCTACAAAAGGCAGACAATAAGACACATAGATCAGTGCACTTTACTGTAGAGAGTTGGAGAGTTCTTAAATTAATTAAATTACATAATTGGCCTCTCTTTAAAGATACTGGCAAACAAATACAGTGAATTCAAGTCATTTTACTAAAGATTTAGGGACTTCTAATTAAATATTTTGACAAACAAATACAGTGAATTTAGCGCAATTTACCATAGAAATTTGGAGGCCTTCTAAAGTACCAAGGTTCATCTTTTGAAAAAGATAAAAATAAAAATAACATTTTGCCATGACATTTAAGTTTTTTTCTATAGGCATGACAAAAGAAGGGTTACATTTGCAAGTAAAACCAAACCAAGAAATTTTACAATGGTATTAATAAGGAGATAATTTTAACAATTTCTTGAAAAATTTACTTGTGTCAGGAAATATGTTAATAGTGGATGTGTCATTCTTATATAGAAGAATTTAATAAAGCTGTGTGTAAAGGGGAAACATACCGGCTCTAGTGTTGCCCAACAGATTGCAGAAAAAGGAACATCCCGAGCAAGTTGTGCTCCTACACCAGTCCAAAGCATCCGATATCCTTGCACTATGCGTTGTAGTACAAATGATTAGTCGCACAAGCAGAATGGAAGAGTAATGGGGGTTACAATGGCTACACAATGTATCAAACCAGAGAAGTTCTATCACCAAAAATAGATACAAAAAATGAGTCTGTAAAGTTATTCTGTATACAATAATCGTTGTTTCTACAAGGCAAAGTTAATGGTGTATACTTCATAGAAGTAGAAGACTTACAATTTGGAAGGTTAGTTGTACTTCTGACAGGGGATAGCACACCAAGTAAAGTTTTCCACATTCCTGGAGGTTTTGCTCCAGTTTGAAACTCTTTATACGCCTGTGATGGCCATAGAAAGATAGGAGTTAACAAAATCACATTTGCAAAACAAGCCAATTTATGACTCGATAGAACCCAATTCTTCCCCTTTTCTAATTTGTCAAATTCATCAACTAAAGAGGATTCCAGAATACCTTCAAATGAGTTTCCCAACCTTAAAATGGCTATAGATAGAAGAAATCAACTTCACCATAAGCAACAAATTTATTTTTCTTAGACAAGGGATTGTTGGAATAAGGATAAAGGCAGCAAGTCAAAGGCTGCAATAATCTCATTCTCCTCAGGGGAAGAAAGAATATTAACTTGAGGCACATAAGATCCTCTATACATTTTTATAGCTAAAAGGCATTGTACTTTCATTGGATGTGATTATTGTTTTAACCCATAGATACCATCTGAAGAGGATTCCTGAATACCTTCAAGTGAGTTTCCCAACATTAAAATGCCTATAGGAGAAATCAAATTCATCATAAGCAATATTTCTTTTTTTTTCTTTTTTTAAAAAAGGGCTTGTTGCAATAAGGATATAGGAAGCAAGCCGAAGGCTGCAACAATCTCACTCTCCTCATGGGAAAAAATAATATTAACTTGAGGCACATAAAATCCTCTAAAAGTTTTTTTAGCTTAGAGGCATTGTAGTTTCATTGGACGTGATTATTGTGTTAACCCACAGATACCATCTACAGCTTAGAACATATGAAACTTGCCTGCATGCGTGTCCTTGCCAGCTCAATCGGAGAGCATGTGATGCATGCCAATGAGCGTGCAAATGAGCCTGCAACCAGCGGCACATACGGTGTCAAGCTAGGGACATTTCTGGTTGTGAAATCTTCAATCCAGTTGCGAAATATGTCATAGCATGGCAAGTATATCCCCACCTATCAGCAATTAGCAAAAAATGTTTCAGAAAATAATTCAGCTGGAAATTCTGCATTCATAATTTGATGTAAATATTAAGCAGATCCCAGAAAAAAACAACGATGTCTTGTTTGCTAAACAGTTTTAGACAAATAAATATATCACAGAAAATGCATACAAAAAAGTATTGAACATATTACTTATGATATAAAATTTAGAGAAAATGTTCCTAGGATGTAAGAACCCACCCAGATGACCTGCTGCTGAGGCATTTTCTTTAATGTTGAATAAAGTAACTGATTAAAAGGCATTAAAAGAAATAAAATTGGAGTTCAACAAGAGATAAAACAACCATTCAGCTACTGGAACAAAATGACATAATACTAAGAATTAATGTGAGAACTTACAGTTGGTATGGCCAACGCGAGACCTGCATTAGTGCCTCTCCACAACCTAGCTAATCCTTCCTGCAAAGGTTTTCAAATAATGCGAGGAAGGCAAGCAAAATTGAAATCCCGAATTCAAACCCAGAAAACGAAAATAAAATAATTGATGGCAACAGAAAGCCTACCTGTCGAATAACTTTATTAAAGACATCCATTGTTCCCTTGTATTGAAAACAATCAGGAGGACAAAAGGGCTCAGCGCCAAAAACAACACCTCTAGGGCATGACGGAGAACATCTGAAATCTGAAAACATCTGAAGAGCATAACAAAACCTCAGTTAGAAGACACAAACGCTCCGCACAAAATGCAAACTTTAAGGTATACCAAAGATGATACAACTATAAAGTGTAAAATTAAACATCCATAACATCAATAAAAAAAAAAATCCTAAACTCAAAACTCTCCAAACAGCTCGAGAAATCACGATGTCAACTGATAGAAAAACTTCTGAAACAAGTAGCGAAAGTCACTACCGCATTGGGGCCAAGAGATGCCATATGCTGAGTTATACGATGCTGTGGATTATAATACGGCACTCCCGCTGCCTGCGCCTGCAACCTTGTCTGGAGAAACAGAAACCCATAAATTAGAAAATCTCATCTGAGAGCGGGAAATTCAAGCATAGACATCAAACCTTAGCAACATCGAGAGGATTAACCAAAACAGCGGATAAAACCGCAGCCCCGGCGGCGGAGACCGCTCTCTCCCCAAACCCCATATCGGAATCAGACGATCCCGGACGCGGAGGAGAAGACGAGGAGGTCGACGGTGCGGCAGAGGCGTCGGATATGGCTCCTTCAAAATCAACCCTGGAAGCCGCGCTCACGAAGGCCGGAAGACCATGCCTTGACGAGCCACACGCCATCGATGATGGATCCCTCCGTCTGTCTATTTCCAGGTCGCCCTAAAAGCAAGAGAAAAATGGGGGGCGTTTTGTAATTTTAGGAACTTCGAGGGGCCTCCAAGGAAAGTCCTCGATTTTAGGAGGGAAAGGTTACGACTGTTCGTGTTCTAGAAGCCTCCCTCTCCACCTCTCGTCAATCACTCCGGATATATTGACACGTGGATTTTTATTCACTTGACACGTGTACAGAGGTCTACCGCCTGAGCTATTGGCGTGCGTCACACAGCCGTGTTTATTACTTTATTTATTTGTTTATTTTAGATAGCGAGGAAAAAAATTTAGCGATGAATAAAAATAAGGAAAAGGGTTGAATAAGAAAAACTTCCAAGCAAACAATGTATAATGTTGTCTGTTTCTTAACAATCCGCAGGAAGGCAATGAGTTCCTTTCTGGCTTTTCATTGAGACAATAGAGAACAACACCACTTAATTCTTAGATACTACATAGATGGCCAACACAGACGTCAACAACCCCTTCACCTCAAGAAGAGGGCTGGGGCCTTAGCCCATGGCGTATTTCTGGGTCCAGCTCCTTGCGGTTGTTTCGTACTTGGTCCGGTCAGTCTTGTACATGTGCGCGATCTCGGGAACCAGTGGATCGTCTGGGTTCGGATCGGTCAGCAGTGAACAGATGGAAAGCAAGACCTGGAATTAAACATGGTGAACATGGAACATGAGAAGGTTTCAATTTGACCATAGGAGAGGTGGATCATTGAAAACATTAACCTTGGAGATGGTTAGTGCGGGGCTCCATTGTTCCTTCAAGATGTCGAGGCAAATGCTCCCGTTGCTATTAATGTTCGGATGGAAAACCTTCGTCCTGAATGCTACCTGCAAAACACGAGTTAGAAAGTCAAGATGAATTTCATGACTGATGCTTCAGTTTCAACAAAACCACCAAATTTCCAAGCTTGAATAATTCAAAACAAGCACAGCTGTGGTCTGCTGACCAGTTGGAGATGGACAATCTAAGTCTCCTTGAAATAAAGAGCTAGAGATTAGATAAAAAGACACCCTGCTGGCAACAACTAATTTTTCAAAAGTGGCATCAAATTGCTTATAAACTTTATCTCGCATTTACAACACTTGTCTAATCAAACTTATTATAAATCATACATCTACTGTTCCCAGATCCAACTAAATTTTCTTCTCAATACTTTATCATTGAACATATTAATCATATTCCATTAATAGCCTAAAGGAAAACCACTTTATTTCAACTTCACCTTCAAATAACTACATGCATGATTCAGAAGTATAATAACAATAATAACAACAGCAGCAGCAGCAATAATAACAATAATAATATATAACAGTTATATTCGAGACTTCAGCCTCTAATGTGAGGACTGCAACAAATTAACATTGAGACAGGTGAAAAAGACAGAAGGACAAGAGTAACTTCAATGAACAGAGCATTGTTATAACTGTTGACCATGTGGATGAAAGTCGAAAATTCTCAAAGCAAATTTGCTCAAGTTGTAAGGGCAGCTCGCTTAACAAGACTTGCCATAGGCCACAACAAATGAAGATGGAATCCTCTAGAAACAAACTTACATAAACATTCATACTGTTCCAAAATCTAATAATGCGGTATGGACATCCATTGAAAAAAACATCCATACACATGTATCCGAGAGCCCTGTGCATGAAATTTTAATATCTTTAATAAATCAAATGTGTGTGCAGTATGGACATCCATGAAAAAAACATCCATGCACATGTATCCGAGAGCCCTGTGCTTAAAATTTTACTATCTTTAATAAATCAAATGTGTGTGTGTGTGTGTGTGTGTATGCACGTGTTTTAAAGAGATCAATAATGTACTATATACAACACCTTTGGGGTGGATGCAAGTGTGTGCATGTTCTAAAAGAGATCATTATTGTTTATATAATACCTTTGGGGGTTTAAATGGATAATCTGGTGGGAAATGAATAGTGACTAGAAAGACTCCCCCTGCGTAAGGGCTGTCTGGCGGGCCCATTATTGTTGCTTGCCAGTGGAACATATCCTCCGCGACAGGGCCTATCAGTTAAACATAAAAGGGAATTAAGTCCTAAGATTCATAAATTCCATTTCATAAACATCACCAAATTTACTCAGTTGACTTAAAATATAACAGAATACAAGGAATATTTTTCAAACCCTTTCTGGACTGACTAATTTGGCTAAATTTTGGATTCAACACACCGTGGCAAAAGCTCTAAAGATCTGCAGGAATGCTTTACAGACCATTGTAGAGTTTATGATCCTTACTCATTGTGGGCTATGAATGCACAAAGATCTTGAACTCGGGAAAATACTATTACTAATGAACTCATAAGTTATGCCATCAAGAAAATCCAGTGAAATATCTCGCAAATAATATGATGACAATCATGAACCAGACTTGTGAACTTCAAAAACCTTCATTTTGATGAGAAAGAAATCCTGAAGAAATATATGATGCCAACAAGATTGTAAAAGCAGTAAACCACACATGATACCTAGACCAAAACACAAAGAAGCATATACTACAAGGCAGGGTCTCACATGTCAGCAAATCTGCCATGCCATGCAGGACCATGTACATATACAGTACAAGACTGACAAAATTTAGCCATGTCAACTGTATGTTTCATTCACCCATTTTTCGAAAAAGAAGTCTAAGTTCTTTAAGAATAACTTAATGGTTACTTTGTTAAACATAGAACACAACATCTGCCGTTCTGTCAAATACATTGTCATCACAGAGCCAATGATGCCAGACAAAAACCTTTCAAACAAACAAAGAAGTTTCTCTACACTACCCTAAAATAAATATATACTTCATAGCATCATCCATGGGAGCACTTTTCCCTTCTGTTTGGTCACAATACTATCAGTATAGTCAGTAAACAGTCCCCCTGTTAGACAAAATACAAGGGAAGGTATCTCCATACAAACACATGCATCAGTCGTCTCCCCCGTGTGTAGCTCAAAATCATCAATAAAAAACATTTAAACTACAGTAAATGCTATCAGAGAGAGGGAAAAAATGCAAATATTAAGTGCTGAAGATTCAACAAAGTGCGTGGTCAATCATGCAAACAAGGTGAGGTTATATCAGTCAAATCGGGTTCCAAAGACCACTCCAGTTCCATATTGAGGATGCTAGACCCCAATAGAGTCATGCCTTTCTATACACAAGACCCATCCAAATCAAAGAACAAAGCTATCTATTCATTCTTGGTTTTCAAAGACATGTAGTGTTCTGCTTCCATAGACAAGCGTATTTTTAAGAAAAAGGTAAGCAATCAAGGAATTACAAAGAGAAACCAGGACAAGAAAATCCCTAGCTAGAAGGGACGACCATAAAACCCATAATGAAACAGTAACTAATCACCATAATGGACACAATAAGCAAAATACCTACCCTAGTGCACACTGTCTTTTCTTGTATCAATAGGGGAAAACCAAAACAATTGATCCCGCCATAATCCCATATCATTTATGCTTTTTATTGGACTTGGTCCTTCATTGATCTCTGAAACAGTGGCAATTGCTAACAACTTTTCCTGATTAATGGATAAATTTTTTCAATCCAGGAACACAATACTTAAACACAGCGATTTACTCATTAATTTAATCGGACGTAAATCAACATCACTTGTCACCAATAAAACAACTACCTGGGGAAAAAAAATTCGATCTCTCAGAACAAATTTTCAAACCAGAACTACTCAAAGTAGATAATGTTTCTTTCATTTTATTTTAACTAATAATCTACACCAGCACTGAAAAAAGGAAAACTTAAATAAATAAATAAAGAGTTAAACACTACATAGTCTCAATAGAATCTATCACTCTCTTCTTTCTCTTCTCGGACTGGCTCATCCTGTATGAATCTCTCAGCCCCTTATTTCTCATCTCCGTCTGGCATCATCCTCTAATTCCTCAAGCTCGACCTCTGATCCATGAATAAACTCAAGCTCAACCTCGCCAACCAATGGCCATGATCCCAAATACAAAACAACAAACTAAGCAAACAAATCCTTCAAAAACCCATCAAATAGAATATCAAGCCAACAAGCCACTTCTATGAATCGCCATCTACCTACCACCCATACCTCTATAATTCTTCAAAATTCGTATAAAATCATCAATTATGCAAAGCATCATAGATTCAAATGCAAAAAACTTCCAGAAAACAAAGCTCAAGAAACAAAAACCCAAGGATCTGATCCAGATCTAGAATAACATCAAGCAGTGAATTAAAATAAAAAAAAATGCATCGATGAAGGCGATACCAGCGCTGCATGACGTGGGAGGGTCCTTCTGCAGATCTTTGAGCTCCTTGAGGATCCGCTTGGAAGCCATGGGCGACGACCTACTCCAACCGAAACAATCCTAGATCTACGATAATCGAACGCAAACAACGCCATTAGAGATCGAATTTAACGGACGAGAAGAAGAAGAATACCACGGCGAAAGAAAACTCACACCGATCCGAAGCTTCTCCGAGCGCGAGGTCGCAAGGAATGAAGGAAAGGGGAAAGGGGATTGGGATGAGAGCTTTATCGCATGCTTTTCTTATTAGCGTTTTTATTTATTTAATTAAATAATTAATTAAATAAGGAATGAGTTCGCGGGTCCAACAATAGCGGCAGGGAAACTAGGAATAAAAGGAAACGGGACTCATTGTGTGGCTGTGATATGATCTTATGAAGTCGATGGACGGACATGATTATATCTAGTTGATGGTCCGATCACGCATTAGAAAAACGCGTCAAAAAATTCCATATATTCATTAAAATAATTTTTATTGATAATCTCAATCCAATTTAATAAAATCAAAATTATTAATTTCATTACTATATAATTAAAATATTTAAATGTAATTAAATTTAAAATATTATTATTTAATTTGAATTTTTATTAATATATTATTTTAAAATAATAATAATAATAATAACAATTTATTTTTTAAATATTAAAATTCAAATTTGAATTTAACGCATCTATAATAGACTTGTTGATCAAAGGTTCATTAATTAGTTTATTAAGTTACAAATTATTTTTTAAATAATTATTTTAATATGGGTTTTGTTGTATACAAATTATTGTGGGAAGGGAAATTGTTCAAATTGTAAATTAGGGGGTGGAGAAGAACAATTGAAAAGAATGTACACACTAGAACCAAAATTCAACTCAAACTCCAAAACTTCAAAGGACTCCTCGTTGTTTGTAGCACTTCTGATTAGTTGAATGCCAATTGGTATACACCTTGTACGAAGTTAGAGGATGATAATTATTAATTACCTCTTTAATTAGATGCCACCCGCTGGTTTAACTGAACCAACTGGTAGATCACCAATGACTTGACAGTTCAAAGTCTGGGTTCTAAGTTTCATGTATTCAACCCCATGGCTTTTATTCTTAGTAGTTTGATTAATTATCCTTTTCTATAAACATAATAATTTCAGCAATGTTTATTATTATTATTATTATTATTATTATTATTATTTAAACAAATAAAAAACTATAAATTATATTAAAACGAAAGCAAATGTAAAATGGGAACAAAACATAAAATAAAAAGATAAAAGCAAGCGGTTATTATCATAAATTGAAATCTTTTAACTCAACAGTCATGTAAATTGATAAAATTCAAGTGCAAACCATAGGATTTAAGAAAAAAATTCCATGATATTGTAAGTAGTTTTTTAACTACAAATTCTGAAAGTAATTATAAATAAAATTTAAAGATATGTAGATATATTTTTTTAAATAGAAAAAATTTGAATTTTATTTTACTCATCTTCTCATCTCGGCTGTTTAACAAAACAAAACAAAACAAAACAAAAATGGACGTTTCCTCAACCTCGCACTCGTGGTACTTCCAACCGCTTCTTCTTCTTTCGATCGTGCAATCGTTCCTTCTCTCCCAACAACCCGAGATCTCTATAACCTCTCTCGCTCTCCAGCTTCGATCGAACGATTTCCGAAGATCTCCGAGAAGCGGATCGACGAGGAATGCAGAGCCGGGGATCCAGTCATCGCTTGCCAGGGCTCGCCCTCCGCTCGCCGATCTCCTCCTTTATGCTCGCCATGCTCGCCACCATGGCCTCCGTCTATGTAGCCGGCCGGTAGATCCCAATCCTTGACCTTCATGTCCTAAATTGATCGGTTTTGGTTTCATGTATTTGCTTTTATTGATTTGAGTCGGTGGAGTTTTCTTTCCGGGATGTTAGGTTGTGGCAGGATGCGGAGAATAGGGTTTATTTTATCAAAGAGCTGGATCGGAGAACCGGGAAGGTATTCAGACTTTTCGTTATATTCATTATGGTTTCGTTTGTTGGACCATCTGGGATTCCAGATCTGAAATTTATTGGAATCGTTCGAATTTTGTGGGTGGAACTGTATATTGAAGTTCAATTCAGAGCTATTCTTTCATTTTTTATGGTGTTGAATTTGTTGTTTCAATGCACGAATATCTGGAAAAAGAGAAAAAGTAGGGACCTTATTGTAGAATTTTTGCAGAGGCAGACTGCGATATCAGTGGATGAATCGCTGAAGGTGGTTGCTTGCAGGTGCTTTTTCTCAGACACCCTATTTGGTTTGTCAATTTGGGAGATCAAAATTGGATTTTGAGGGAGTAAGGGGTGTTTTGAATACTGAGTTATAAGTTTGCACTTTGCAGGGATCAGCATAAGAAATTGGCAGCGCTTGAAATGGAGTTGGCTGCTGCCAGGCATGAAGGTTATGTTCCGAAGTATGGCTATGGTTCAGAGTCTTCTGTCACCAATGGTGCTCCTTCCAAGAAAAGGTTGTTGGCAGTAATTGGTATACACACTGGCTTTGGAAGCAAGAATGGTAGAGATGCCATTCGCAAATCATGGGTACCATCCGGTAGAATCCCAACTCATCATCCTTAAGAAATCTTTCATGTGTGCATTATGATGGGTTTTGGGATCACTTTTTTTAGGAATAATGTTACAGTTGATTTGATGTTTGGTTATAATTCTGCTAATCTATTTGTATTATAAAGATCATCTGAGGCTAAACTGGATTGAAAGAAGACTGAAAGAACTTGTGTTTAAACTTTATGTGCAGGTGCAGAACTAAAAAAATTGGAAGAAGACAAAGGCATTGTTGTGCGATTTGTGATAGGAAGAAGGTTTTTCATTTCCTTACATGATATTTGGAATAAGCACTTTAGATCTAGGTTTAACTTGGTTTTGGTTTTGGTTTTTGGGAATGCAGTGCAAATCGTGGAGATAGTATGGACAGGGCTATTGATGATGAAAATAAGCACTCCAAAGACTTCATTGTTCTTGTATGTCATTGCTTTTCCGTGGAGCATTTTGTCCAACTTTTAGTTTCTATTTTACTTTAGTTTGGTTTTACATGCTGGATAATCCTGAGGTTGTTCAGATAGCTTATCACATAGTAATCTTGTAGTTTGTTCATAGCTGCCTTATCTCATGCCAAACGTGGGGAAATCCAAATCTAGAGTGTGACTTTATTCTACAGTGCAGCTTGGTGGGCATAATTTACAGCAAAGCTTGCACATGCTCATGCAATTTCTTCCAACTATTTAAACAAGTCGGGCCAGAATTAACCGATTGCTTGAGCTTCTTCACAAGCTCTGTGCGTGAACCCACTAATTCCCTAACATTTTCATGTTCTTTTAGGACAAATATTCTCGTCAAACCACCTGCCTGAGTTCTGCATTGCTGGTTTGGCAGCTAATGGCTGTTATGAAAATCACTCCAAACTTGTAGTCCACAAAGATCCATAGGGACATGGTTGTGTCAGAGTGTATGATGCCTGACTTTGCTGTGCAGTGGAAAACATAAAAACAAGCTGATATTTCTTATTCATATCATTTTTAGGCATTGTGGAATTTATCGAACTACTTGTCTTCATAATCTGCGTTGTTGGATGACACTGTTTATGATTCACAATCCATTTAACTCTTGAAGTTGATGTCCATACCATTTGATGAATACAGAAGGAAATGCATATAACTTTGCAATCACTTGTATCAACAATAAATATCCTGTCAAAAATAATGGTGTAGAAGCAACATTATCATCTTTGTTTGACTGAGATCCATTTACGTGCAATCATCACTGAAATTGTTTTTTGTTTCAGACACAACAGTTTAATTGACCTGAAAATTTTGAATATGCTTTTTTTCTTGCCTCACATGATTTAAGCATTCATTGTCCTCATCAGGATAATGTTGTTGAAGCTTCTGAAGAAGTTCCAAAGAAGACAAGGCTGTTTTTTGCTCATGCTGTTGAAACTTGGGATGCAGACTTTTATGTGAAGGTCAATGACAATATTTATGTCAATATTGGTTAGTCTTTATCCTCGATGAGGATTAGCCTCTGTGTAATCACACTAGCACTTCTTTATTTTATGCTAAATCAGAGGTTGTGGAGGAAGTTTTTAGGCTTGTGTTGTCGGAATTGTTTTCTTTCACTACGGAATGTAGTGAATGTTGTTTATTACAAGCCTTAGAACCTATTATTACAATATTGGTCATAAATGATTCTAACTTGCATGTGGTAGTAAATGTTGTTTCCATGCATTGGATAAACTATACCAAAGAAAATTGATTGAGTAAATAGAAAATACACAAGAAAGGGAACATTTTCAGCCTATATATAGGCATATGACCTCTTTATTCTATACTTATACAGAATCCCTTGGAGCAATGCTTGCAGCTCATGTGGACAAACCTCGTGTATATCTTGGGTGTATGAAATCAGGCGAAGTTTTTTCAGATTTGTGAGTGCAGTTAAAATTTCTATTTGTATTTCTTCTTTAGAATGATTATGTCCTGAGTTAGGAGAATTTTGTTGCCATCTGATGCTCCTCTTATACAGGAACCATAAATGGTATGAACCAGATTGGTGGAAATTTGGTGATGGAAAATCGTAAGTTATACTATGTCAACTTGCCTCTTCTGTGTAGATAAGTGGTTTTTGTCAGATTTGCAATTTTAGGCGTAAAGCTTGCGTGGAATTTATCTTTAATTATGTTATAAAAGGATGAATCAACTGATGAGAGTTAAGTGGTTATCGTGACAGAAGCCTTAATGGGGAGACCATTTTTCTTTTTGTTGCTGCCCTATGACCAGAAGGAAACCAGAAGAGGAATTGCAGGCACATAGCCTCTCATAGATTGTCATGCTATCTTGTTAAAAAATGTCAGGACCAAAATGTTGAGGAATGATAGCCCTAATCATATTCAATTTGTTTTGTAGGCCATTACGTAAACCATTATATTTTACAAAGATCTAGGCGGCATGGATAATTTCTAGAATGCCATTCTTTGTGTCACTATTGCCTGATAACGGTATGATTGTGAAACAGGTATTTCCGTCATGCATCCGGGGAAATGTTTGTCATATCTAGAGCATTGGCACAATTCATTTCTATAAATAGGTGAGACCACTTTTAACGCTCCCTTATCCTAATGTTGCATTTACTCAACCATTGATTGTTAATGACGCCACATTTTGCTAATGAGAGATAGAACAGGATTATTCATATTCTTCCGTTTGTTGACTAACAGAGATATTCTTCGGACATATGCTCATGATGATGTTAGTGTTGGATCATGGTTCATCGGGCTTGATGTTAATCATGTCGATGAAGGGAAACTGTGCTGTTCGTCATGGACTTCTGGTTTATTTTTCACACATTATTACGATGCCTAAGCATTTATCTATTCATTTGAACTTCTTTTTATGGAGCTTAATGCCCGTTTGTTTCTCAGGGGCCATTTGTTCAGCTGTGTGATCAATACATGCTTGCCTGCTCAATCGATGCTTGTATTATGGAATCATGCTCCATTTCTTGAAACGTATGATTCCGAAGACTCGATTATTCGGCAATTTCATTGGCGCCATGCTTTGCTAGATGATGGAAAGCACCATACCTTCAACATCACCAGCTCCTGCAAATATCTAGAGAAAGGCTGGTTTCATTCTGCCATTGGCAGGGACTACTATAGAATTTTGTTTGCCTTCATTGGGCTTTTTGAATATCTCTATTTTGTGTTGCATTGTAGCAACACCACTAACCGTTTTTTTTTTTTTTGTGAGAGACCAGATTGAATGAAATAGTGAACTGCTAACCATTGAGTAATATCCATGCCATTTTTATTTATGTTTTTACATCATGCAGGCAGGAGAATGGACATTATGATTATAACATGTGATTTTGTACCTGTCGGCCTTCATTGATCAAAAGTCCAAAATAGAACTTGTTTATCAGCTAACAGACAAGGAAAACAAGGCATCCTCTCTCTCTCTCGCTCTTTTTATTTATTTTTTTGTGTTCATATTAAAGCTGGAGAATGTACAGTAAACACCAAGGTAACAAATCAAACTATATGATCTCTTGTAAATTACATTGTTTGTTCTAGTATGAGATGACAATTGCTCCAAATATAATGAGCATATGAACAATCATGAACTGTTGAGGAAATGCGCCAAAGCTTTGTCCGTGTCATTGTCATACATGGCTAGTGCTTCGGCAACATTTCTCGATGAGAAACCCATTTCGCGAAGAAGGTTGTAGCCTTTCACAAACTCTCTCACCTGAAAGGCACAAGTTTAATTTGGTTATCTTTGCGTTCTGATTTTCATAATGAAACAAGATAATAATCTAAATTATTCAGTCCAAATATTTCTTTGAATTGAGTGTTGAATGAGTTGAAGTCATGGCCACAAATTTTCACCTACAACTGATCAACTAGAAAATTTCATCCAAAAAGAAATTAATGAGCTGAGGTACAGCTATTTTTGTATTTAATATCAGTCAACAGGAAAAGACTATAATTAACCGGCAAGTAAGATAATTTACCTTGATTGGATTATCTCCATAATTCAGAACTGCAAGAGATACAGCTTCACGTCCAAGACCTGAGGCAACATACTTGTCCACCAAAGGATCCCCAGCTGGAGCCTATATAACAAATAAACCAATTAACTTATTAAGCATGTTGAATTTCAGATATCATTGTGTTGACAAATCAGCCTAATGAAGAGATATGAATAACCAATAAAAGGCATCCTCATGTGTAATATATACAGGAACACAAACTTTATCCTTAAATATCCTTTTTACAAGAGGATAATCAATAGTCGGTCAAATATGTATGTTTCAGGCAGGAGAATCCGCAAGAATTGCAGTATATTTTGGCAAAACTGCAAAACATCAATTCTATAGTCGAAATAGAAGCTATGATTAATCAAATATCTTTAAGAATAAAAAAATTGGACAAATCAAGGAACAATAATATGGCAAATTAATTAGATAATAGACTTAAACGTAAGCTTGTGGCTAAAAGAAAGACCTAGCAGTAAAACTTCATACAAACACATAAAGCTAGAAATGAATATATGGAGATTATTTTGGAAATTATCAAACCATGGAAGTTGAAGCAGTTTTTGATGGCTGGGTTTCTCCTGCAATCTTGCCCCAGTTCTGGGTTTCTTTCTCTGCTTCAGCAAGTATCCTTCTTTCAAAATCAAAGTCAAACTGGAAGGTGCTCCGAGGTATGTCGGGCATTTGCGCTGCCAGTGGGGGCTAAAACAGTACTTTTTGTCAGAAAGAAAAAGGAACTGGCGTGTGACAAATGAATAAATATAACATCTTTGACAAAATAGTCAAAAATCAAAGAAGTCTTGAATAAGAATTTGTGATTAACATTGGTAATGTTCTGCACTTCTTTGGATTGCACTTCCTGTGATCTAACTTAAATGATAGTGTAACAAGATATGGTCAAGGCCTGAATCATCGCAATATAGACAAAGCATCATTATCCTCCCCATTGCCTGGCTCTTCGAAAATTTGATGTTCAAAAAGGTCTAAAGTTAGTTTAGCATATTCAAGAGCCAACATTTTTTTTGTTGCATTAGATTGCAGCAAAAGTTAGGAATCAATATATTCATAATGTATTTCTTTTTGGTCTTGTTCTTCAATGGAAGGTTGATTGCCTATAAATAATGGCATAAGGTCCATTCGTACATTTTCCTCATATGCAAGACATCCATTGTAATTTTATCCTGCATTCAAGATGATTAACAATAGCATTTATGACCACCCTAACAACAAACAAATTCTATTTCCCAGTCATTTCACAAAAACCACTTCCTTTAAAATCCATTACTCACAATATATGCAACCATATCAGTTATGACCCAGCCAAAGTATTAAACTGTGACCTCCCACGGACGCATCTCATATGGTCTAGTGACTCTGATCTAATATAAAGCATGATTGGCAAACATACCTATCCTAAGGGCATACCACATCACATGATAAAACAATTGAGTTGAAATGATATGGTGATCCTACTTACGTAGGAGGTAGTGACTGTGAACCACATAGAGATGTATCATTGCAGCGGCAAAGAGGCTTCCAAACACTAGATGTTTGCGTATCACAAAAACAGACGGAGGGAAAAAAATGCACAAGCATCGACACTACATGAATGTAATTTGGAAATCATGCTCTGTCTATCGGCTCATATACAAATTTTAACACTAGAAACTATCCGAAGACTCATAAGTCAAAATCCACTTTAAAAAAGGAAAAAAACAAAAACAAAAGTTTACTGGAAAAAATCATACAAGTTCTTAGAGGACATAAAAAGAAAAATAAGGGGGGAAATAGATACGGTTTTAAAGCTTACAGGAGGATGGATCTGATATTCCGGTTTAATTGCAACTCTGATACCAACTCCTCCTGCAAAAAAAAGAAAAAAAAGAAAAAAAGTAAAACAATAGCCACTTCACATCATCCATCTAAGCATGAAAAAATAACATTGGGTAGTTCAAAGACAAAGGGAAAGAAAGGGGCAAAGATTACAAAGAAATTTCACAAAAAAAAAAACTCATCTTGAATTATCTTAGACCTGATAATCACTCTACAACTTCAAATAACACGACAAATTAGATGAATTAAAAATAACACTAGAATAAAACCCCGATTGTACATCAAATCGAAGAATCACTCAAACCCATGCAATTTTATAACTTTCCCATTAATCATCCAAAATCAACGTACGAACATTCAACTCAATATAAGATCGAATAGGGCGAGAAAAGAGTCTACCAGACTGAAGGGAAGAAGAGGTCGAGTGGTGATAGGGAGCCCGGGCAGGTGGAGGCGCACCCGGCTGCCCAACCCTCGGGTACATCGTCGATGCGGTGCCGGCGCCGGCGGGCCGATAAGCGGGAGCGGTTCGGGTCCTGAAATCGTAGTCCATGATGCCCAGATCGAGAGATCACGAGCTAGAAAGAAGGGGGGTGGGGAAGCAAGATATAATAGAAGGTTGGCTGGTGATTGACCTCACGGTGCGGGCATGATATCCACCGTGCATCCTATCTTGCGATATGGAATTTAGTTTAGACGGTGGATTTAAATCTTGGATTTCTCTATTTAATTAAAAAAGGAATAAAGCTTTTTTATTCATTTTACCCCTGAAAAGTTCCGTATTTGTTCTCTTGCCGCAAGCCAAATCCTCTTTCAGGGAAATCAATAAAATAAGCTAGAAAAAGTGTATTTGTATTTTTATACCTCCCATCAAATATACCAACTACACATAAAAGGAAGCCTTTAATCAAATAAATAAATAATAAATAACGAATAAAAAAATAATATTCAAGTTTTTCATCCATGTTTCTTCGTGTGCTTGAGTCGACGTGAAGCAAAAAACCTCGAGTTACTTGAGACAATCTCCAACGTTGATCTCTGTCACTGATGCATCAAAAGAGAGGACTAGAGTTTGGGTATCGAGAGTGGGAAAAAAAGAATGGAACAAAGTTTTTGTAAAATTATATAACTGTCATTTTTAGAAATTTTGGAAAATAATATTCAAGTTTAATTTTATATTTTTTATTAATTTCTTTACAAAATCAAAAGTGGGGGTGCTTTTGTAAAATTACAAAGAGTTCATGTCATTTTTGCCTTTAAAAAAAAAAAAAGAGTTCTCTTGAAAATCATATTAAGATTTATTATTGTGATGTTTCTGTAAGGAGAAATTTCTTAGAAAACTCTAGTGCTTACAAAACAATTAAATCAGATAAGTTTTGAAAATAAATTTAAACTTTATAAGGGTGCTTTTGCAAACTTACTCTAATAGATGGCAAGTTTCCCGAAAACCCCCTGTTCTTATATAAATTAATTTTGATAAAATTTTAAAATAATATTTCAATTTTATGAGGGTTCTTCTGCAAAATTACCCCTAATCGGCGGCAAGTTTCCAGAAAACCCCTTGTTCTTATAAACATTACTTTTGATAAATTTTGAAAATGATATGTCAACTTTATGAGGGTGTTTTTGCATAATTACCCTAACCGGCGGCATGTTTCCCGAAAACCCCTTGTTCTTATACAAATTAAATTTATAATTTTTGAAAATAATATTCTAATTTTATGAATGTGCTTTTGCAAAATTACTCTAATCGGCAGCAAGTTTTCAGAAAACCCCTGTTCATATGAAAATTACTTTTGATAAATTTTGAAAATGATATGTCAACTTTATGAGGGTGTTTTTGCATAATTACCCTAACCGGCGGCAAGTTTCCCGAAAAACCACTGTTGAATAAATTAATTTCGATAAATTTTTAAAATAATATTTCAATTTATGAGGGTTCTTGTGCAAACTTACCCTAATAGGCGGCAAGTTTCCAGAAAACCCCTTGTTCTTATAAAAATTACTTTTCATAAATTTTGAAAATGATATGTCAACTTTATGAGGGTGTTTTTGCATAATTACCCTAACCGGTGGCAAGTTTCCAGAAAACCCCTTGTTCTTATACAAATTAAATTTCAAATTTTTGAAAATAATATTCTAATTTTCTGAGGGTTCTTTTGCAAAATTACTCTAATCCGCAGCAAGTTTTCACAAAACCCCTATTCTTATAAAAATTACTTTTGATAAATTTTGAAAATGATATGTCAACTTTTTGAGGGTGTTTTTGCATAATTACCCTAACCGGCGGCAAGTTTCCAGAAAACCCCTTGTTCTTATACAAATTAAATTTAAAATTTTTGAAAATAATATTCTAATTTTATGAGGGTGCTTTAGCAAAATTACTTTCATCTGCAGCAAGTTTCCAGAAAACCCCCTGTTCTTATAAAAACTAAATTTGGTCCGTTTTGTGGGAAACCCCCTGTACATATAAAAAGTAAATTTGATAAATTTTGAAAATAATATTTCAATTTTTTGAGGGTTCTTCTGGAAAATAACCCTAAACGACGGCAATTTTCGAGAAAACCCCTTGTTAGTTTCAAAATTAAATTTGATAAATTCCGAAAATGATATTCTAATTTTATGGGGGGGATTTTGCAAAATTAATCTAATCGGTGGGAAGTTTCCAGAAAACCCCCTGTTCTTATAAAAATTACATTTGATAAATTTAGAAATGATATTTCAATTTTATGAGGGTGTTTATGCAAACTTACTCTAATCGGCGGCCGTTATCTGGAAACCCCCTTGTTCTTATAAAAATTAAATTGATAAATTTGGAAAATAATATTTCTATTTGATGAGGGTGCTTTTTGCAAAATTACTTTAATCGGCTGCCGTTTTCTGGAAAACCCACTGTGTTTATAAAAATTAAATTTGATGAATTTGGAAAATAATATTTCAAATTTATGAGGGTGTTTGCAAAATTGCTCTGATCGGTGGCAAGAAAACTTCCTGTTCTTGACAAAATAAAATTGGCAAGCGTCAAAAATTATAGCTAAACTTTATGAGGGTGTTTCCGCAAAATTTCTCTTATTCGATGGGTTTTTTCATCTAACACCCTGTGCTTATAAAAATTAAAATGATCGGTGGCCGAATTTTCAGAAACCTCTTGTTCTTATAAAAATCAAAGTCGTAAATTTGAATATAAATTTAATTTTTACAAGGTTATTATTCATACAAAATCACTCTAATCTGAGGCAATTTTTCAGAAAATCCCCTGTGCTTATCAAAATTAAATGTTTTGAAAATATGATTTAGATTTTATGAGGGTTTTCCTGTAAAAATTATTCTAATTGAGGGTTATTTTTTATCTAACCCCCTTTACATATAAAATTAAACCCGAGAGTTTTGCAAGTAATATTCAACGTTTATTACTGTAAAAGTTTCATAATTCTTGGGACTTTTGAAGAAAGCCCCTTGTTTTTATAAATAACTAAATAAGTTCTGCAATAATACTGAAGTTCTGCTTCACGAAGCTGTTTATGCCATAATTCCCCTTTCTCCGGTATGTTTGCAGGAATCCCCTGCATTTATAAAAAATTAAATTAAGAACAAAGCTCAAAAAGGGAGCGATCAAGGAAGAGGATAAAGGGCTTGAGTGGAAGGATAGATCCGGCGGTGATGACGGTGACGAAGCTTTTCCTCCGATTTAAGGCAGGGCTTCCAAAGCATACGCGTACATTTTAGAGCGGATCAATGAGTACATGTGTAATTTTAATATTTGAAAGGGGTTCATATGCAAATAACACCCCAATGATAAGGATGAGAAAAAGGGGGTCCCTGTCACTACGATGCTCCTCAACGGTCACCTGAAGCAGAGACAAGGGCCCATGAGCTCCGTCCTCCCACGCTCCCCCTTGGTCCCCTTCTCTCTCTCTCTCTCTCTCTCTCTCTCTCTCTCCTTCCAATTTGCATGGACGAGCATCCATTATTTTATTTATTTATTTGTATATCTCTTTATTTAATCATTTATCTTTCACCACTCTCCTATCTCACCCACACAAACAACAATCAAAAACCATATATTAAATCTCCATATTGCCCATAAAAAAAAGGTTTGCTTTTTACTGCAGTCTCAATTAAAATTTCCTTTTTTTCCCTCTGACTTTTTCTTTTTTATCTCTTGTAATTCACTTCTCGGCCGCCACCTATATTGACCCTCCTCGCAGTTGCACGGAAGCTGTGAAAACTCACATGCATTGCCTTTAATTTGGTGACAAACTTAGTCAAAGTTTTAATCTTTTGAGGAATCAAAGTGAAAAGGAGGCGTTTTGATGTCTTCTTAGTCTTATCATTGCTTCACCACATGCTATCCACAGAGAGACAGAGAGACAGAGAGAGAGAGAGATGCTCGGCTTTTGAATTTTGACCGTTGGTTAGAGGTATCAAAGCTCACGCATCTCCAAAAGAAAGCACACTTGCTGAAAAGTTTGAGAGAGATATTTACCAAAAAGCCCGGGGTCTGCTCATCTTGTAGTCATCTCCACCGATTTCGGCATTTTTTTAACTCTAAATTTGAGTACCTTTTCCTCAAATCCAAGCCGCCTCTCCAGTCACCACTGACGTGTCTTTTGTGGATTTTTGGGGAAAACGAGGCTTTTTGAAGTTTTATGGAGTTTCGGGGATGATGAGCCTGCGTAAAGATTGGATCTCTTTCCCATTTTTGGTTTGGTTTCTAGATTTGTAATGCTGGTATCCAGTGGAAGTTTGCAGCTTTTTCTAGTTTGTCCTTTTTTATAATCTTTTTTTTTTTTTTTTCGTTAGTGGAGGTCATCCTCATCTATGTTTGATAATCTCCCCCTTTGGATCTTGTCTATTAATTAGAGATTTACTTACAAATGGCAGTGAATTGGTGAGTTCTGTCAGTGTTCTTGGCTGATAATTTTTGGTTGGATTTGCCAGTGCTAGTGCTTGCCTGCTCAAAGATTTTACCTTTATTTGACTGCTCGTTTTCATGAATGGGATGAAATTTCCACCTTTGCTTTTTTAGGTTATCTTTTTCACAGATTTGTGAAAGTTGGTGAGAAAAAAGTTAGAACTTTTAGCACATTTTCAGTTTCTTTTAGGAGAAAGGCCATCAAGGCATTAGCTTTTATTTTTTCCCTGCATTCCTTTGAGCTCTAGTCCGATTCAGAGATTATTTTAAGCTGAGTGTTTTACTTTTTTAGCAGTTAGGTGTGAGATGAAACTCCTTGGCATGTCTTTTTATTGAATGCTGCTAGTTTCATAGTGTTTGTTGGATTGGTAGCTAGATGTGGCTTTTTTAACAGTTGGTTCACGGGATATACACTTGCTCAATCACAAGAAAGGTTTCAGATCCCCTTCTGTGTTTTATTAATTAACACTTGTTCTTAGTGGGTTTTCGGTATTTTCATTTTCCGGAATTAGGGAGAAAGATAAGCATTGTAGATTGCGGTTTGAGAGCTTTGTGTTTTGTTGAGATGGGTCATTCAGCAGGTATATGGGATCAGAAATCAGAGTATGAAGTTGTTAAGGATTGGAATGGGATTAGCCAAGTTATACTTCGAACTCCTCGAGGAGCTTCGGCTCGGGTGAGATTTTTGTATCGCTCTGGTTTTTACTAGTTGTTAACAAATTGTTTGCAAGTATATATATATTATGTTTTCTTTGTTTGTTTTGATAACTTTTTCTGTCAGAAATACAGGTTAGTCTTCATGGTGGACAAGTAATATCATGGAGGAATGATCGAGGCGAAGAACTGCTCTTCACTAGCAGCAAGGTCTGTCTATATTCATTTCCCCTGCTTTTGTATTTGCATTGTATCTCATTGGTTGAGTGATGAGAATTATATTTGCTGATTACCTATGACCAGAGTCCTCGTTTCCAGTTTCTTAATGATCATAACATCATGAGCACTTGAATTATGAATTATTGATGCACTACATGAACTATCTGTCCAAATGAAATTCACTTACCTTGTTTAGAGTTTCGTTTTCCGATTATTCTTTTTCGAGCAAACTGGTCATTTATATCTAACCGCAGGCGATCTTCAAACCTCCAAAGGCGATGAGGGGAGGAATTCCTATCTGCTTTCCACAGGTGTTGTCCATCTCTTCTTAATAATTATACTCATCTTTGCTTTTCTGCTGTATAAATCTCTCATTGCACGTTTCTTTTTCAACCATCGAAGTTTGGAAACTGTGGATCACTTGAGCAACATGGCTTTGCAAGAAACAAGATGTGGAACATTGATAATGATCCACCACCTTTGCATCCTAGTGATAGTGATGGCAAAGTTTTTGTCGATCTACTGCTTAGACCGGCGGAAGAGGATCTCAAGTGCTGGCCACACTGGTAGGATGTCATCATCCATACCAATCTCGCATTGTTTTATTTTATAGCTCTCTTTATATAAACGTTTAAACAATACCCTGCCTGCCAAATGAAGTGCTTTTCAAAGATTTCTTACTAATTAAGAAGGATGGCATGGGATTGCAGTTTCGAATTTCGCCTCAGGGTATCTCTCGCGATGAATGGGGACCTTGTGATGATATCACGCATTAGAAACATCGATGCAAAGCCGTTTAACTTCTCGTTTGCTTATCACACTTATTTATCTGTTTCTGACATCAGGTAATATGACAAACCTTCATATTCTTCACAACTTGTTGCCAAAAATGTATCAAGTAGTTTATAAACCCAGTCTGTGATCTATGTTATCACTTGTTTCGATCTCAACAGTGAAGTAAGGATTGAAGGTTTGGAGACACTTGATTATCTGGATAATCTCTGCCAACGAGAACGTTTTACTGAACAGGGAGATGCCATAACTTTCGAGTCTGAGGTACATTGTCCTTCGGTGAAACGATAAGCACTCACATATGTGACTTTGTACTTATGCATGAGAAATTTATAGGTTGACCGAATTTATCTTGGCTCTCCAAATATAGTAGCTGTTATTGACCATGAAAAGAAAAGGACTTTCGTCTTAAAGAAGGAAGGACTGCCAGATGTTGGTAAGATGCTCATTCATGTTAACCAAAATACTGCATTAATTCTTCAATTTGTTCTATTTGGAAAAACATTATTAAACAATTTAGAGAGTTTCCAAACAAATGCTTGAGCAGTAGTATGGAATCCATGGGAAAGGAAATCGAAATCAATGGCCGATTTAGGAGACGAGGAGTACAAACAAATGCTGTGTGTGGATGGCGCAGCGATTGAGAGGCCAATCACCTTGAAGCCCGGTGAGGAATGGACTGGTAGACTTGAGCTCTCTGTCGTTCCTTCGAGCTATTGCAGTGATGATCTTGATCACTTCCGAGGCATTTGAAGCGTTGTTGATGATTTGGAATAATAAGATGCTCTTATTTTTATAGCATGAAGGCATCAACACCCTTTGTTCCTTGGAATACAATGTGATACTTTTAACTGCTTTTTCAATGTATGAGTCTTGACTATAGAACTCTGGATGTGTTCAGGATGAAGTTTAGTTTATACTTTTATACCTTGTGTGAAATTTGTACAAAAATATGACAGAGTTTCTGCATATATACTTCCATTTTCACACATATCTAATTTCTAGATCAATCATAAACCTCAAACTCTTGTATTAAGTTCATAAATTCTGCTAATACAGAGCCAAAATTCCGAGTACATTTTATCATCATCTTCTCCCACAAAAGCCACACCAAGAAATCAAATTCGTTTGAAGAAAATCCGTTGACATTACAACTGAGTTAAATAAAGTGGAGAAAGATCTTAAAGCATAGTTTTGATATGCTCTTGGCACCTGGCAAGAGACATTCTTGAACCTCTTCGAGATCATGTACATCTTTGTGGCATTCTTGCATCTCAAAATTGACCTGCCGGAGCACTCCAGGCATGTCAGTTCTTGCCACACATAGTTACTTGCTATACTTGATTTTGCATGCCAAAATTTTCAGCTCTGATAGTGACCTTGACATATTCAGCAAAGAAAAAAAAAACAGAGAGAGAACATTTTGGCGAGTTTAACTTAAAACTGTACCTTATTTCCTACATGCCCCGTCGACTCTCTAGCTGTTTTGTATTGTCCAAGAGAACCTATGGATGTATAAGTTAAAGACCAGGTGAGGGAACAAGAGGAAAGACTGCTGACGCAGGTTGCAGGAGGAGAAAAGGAAGGTCTGCAATGAATTTTCTTACTTCACGTATGTATTGGGCAACTGCTTTGCATCCTTCTACCGCAAGTTGCATGACATTCTCAAAAATATCCATAGGTAATTTAGCATCCATCTGAAGTTCCAAAACATGACTCTCAGTAAATTTAGCTTAATAATGCAATATTACTCACTAAACATAAAATGATTAAATTCTGCATTCTTATAATGTACGAAATCAGATTAAGGCATTTATTTTGATCATCAAAAGCAAAATTCAATATTGCTTAGTTCCGCACCTGAAGAAGTGTCACTTTTTCCGTCTTTGCAAGTATACCTACAGTGACATCTGGACCTCCAGCGCTATCTTCTACATAGTTTAGGTCTGTCCATTCAATCCTCAAGCATGTGAGCTGTGATCGGCAAGTAACTAATGACAAGGAAATCAATCGTGAAATGGAATATACCGAGCAATGGAGTGGTGCATAAATATCCAGCGCTGCATGAAGTGACAAGATCACGCATTGGAATTCCAGCATCAGCTAGCGCCATTGTCGCAGCATTGATACATGCTGATCTGGTCCCTGATGGCTCAGGCGAACATCAATCACAGGATATAAGGAAAAAAAGGCTGAACAAACATAGAACTCAAAAAAGTTCAAAGAAATGGCTGCACATGAGAATATGATTAAAAGGACAAACAGTATACAGAACAAGAGATAAACGATAATAATATACTGATTGAAGCACTCTGCATACCTCCATCAGCCTGAAGAACTTGGACAAATACATCGATCTGCACAACAAATGAAGCGAATACATAAAAAACAGATTATTCAACTACGACATTTACTGGTATTGAAGGATTCACCTGCGAACGAGGCATTAAGTGTGTGAGTATAGATGCCTCCAACGACTGGCGAATAACTAAAGATATTTCAGTAGATCGTCTGCCATAAACAACAGATAAACGTTCATGTTCGCCACATAATAAAACACAACCGTAGCCAGGCCCCAAAATCACAAGAGACCAATCATTAATTTACACTGAACTTCTTCACAACAAAAAAAAAGATGATATTTTTCAGACAAAAAATACAAAATATGATCAACCTGTCACCCTTGGGTCTTCTTGTTCGATCACCAGTGCTGAAATTAGCCATGCTATACTCACATCTCACCTGAAGACGGAACCTTTCATATAAAACATCTAATAATGACAGGATCAAGACAACAGATTGAAGAAAAAAAGGAAAACAATTACCAGCGCCTGGTTGTTCAATTGCTGACTCTTGTTCTGGACCTAAAAAACACACAAATCACTCAAAAAAAAATTAAATTAAAATAAAATAAATAGATAGAGATCAAGAGCCACATTCAAACCTCTCTGGGGCCGTAGACGGCGGCAATGACCTGGGTGTTTCCCATTTCGAACATCGCGGAGCTGCCAGTAAAACCAAAAACAAAATCAATTCTCCCCTTACGCACATCAAATCAGACAATAGATATACTCACCCATCGGCGTTGGCGACGACGCCGACCTCGCCACGGATATGCCGCATCTGGGAGCAAAAAGGGAAGTTAGATTAGGGACTAGAGAAGCATAGCGAGCGAGGGAGAGGACGAAGAGAAGGTGGGGGAGTACCTCGTTGGGACGACGGCCGTCGAGACGGAATCCTGTAAGGGGGTTGACGAACTCCATGGCGGGCTCACTGTCACCGCCGATCGGGCTCACGAGGGTTTTCTATGAGGTTTCTTTTTTGAAAATATGGCCCTGGCCCAAAACAATGGGTCAAATGGGCCAAAACTAGAGGCCCATTTCTTAAATTTTGGAAGATAAAATAATAGAACAATTTTTTTTTTTTTGAAAAAGGATAAATTTTCTAGTAGAAAATTATTCATATTTTGATTCAATAAATTAGGTTTTTTTAAGACCAAAATTATGATATAGCTCAATGCATTGGATTGAATTTTTTTTCTTTTAACAAATTAGACAAATTATGACAGGAATCAAATGTGGAGTTAATACCCTAAACATACATGTTTTTTCACTCACCATAAGCTGAGTTTCAAATCCGTCTCCTATATAAATACCCTATATAAAGTCTCGGCAAGTTATTAATTAAGATAACTTTAATATGATTTGTCAATATATAATTTAAAAAAATAAATTAGTAAAAGTGGTGGGATGGTAGTAGTTATTAAATTAAATTAAAACAACATTTCATCACAGTCATTAATAAAATTAGAACTTTGAATTTTCAAGAAAGTTCAAAAAATGTGAATGCCTAGAAAGAAACAAATGGTTAAATTACATTTCAAACAAAGAATGTTCAGCTAATTTCTCTTGTTGGCGCGTTTCAATAAAATTTTATCAAACAAAGAAAATATCAACATCATTAAATTTTATTAATAATTCAAAAAAATTTATAAAAATTCTTAAATCATGAATTTCATTCCATGGCCAATGTCAATAAATTTGAGTTCATGAACCGTTCTCAAGTGTTTATTATGAAAAGACTAGTATTTTGAATTTTCAAGAAAGTTCAAAAAACATTATATATTCATTTGAATGCTTAGAAATAAATGTTTAAATTACTTTTCAAACAAAGAATGTTTTGCTATAATTTCTCTTGTTGTTGGTGAGTTTCAATTAAGAAAACATCAACATCATTTTATTAATAATTCAACAAATTTTATAAAAATTCTCAAATGAATTTCATTCCATGGTCAATGTCAATAAATTTGAGTTCATGAACCGTTCTCAAGTGTTTATTATGAAAGGGCTAGAACTTTGAATTTTCAAGCAAGTTCAAAAACTTTGTATATTCATTTGAATGTTTAGAAATAAATGTTTAAATTACATTTCAAACAAAGAATGTTTTGCTATAATTTCTCTTGTTGGTGCGTTAATATATATATATATATAATGTCTAATAACAATTGCAAAAGAGATTTTTTACACTTGATATATATATATATATATTCCATGCATGTAAACTTGTTTGGGAGGTACTTAATTAAGTTTGCTATTGTTAAGAAAATAATAAAATGATTTAATGGAGAAAGTTCCGTTATTTTCCCAGCAACCGCACGTTGTAATTAATCTATTCCTTGGGTCAATGGACTACGTAGACATGCATGAAGAAGGTCAATTAAGAGTTTCCACTTACCACTGCCATGTGCCAAATAAGAGTTGGTTAAAGTTTTCTACCGTGATATATAAATACATTAATTGCCTAGCAAACCATCACTACATTTTTTATTTTTTTTTATATTTATAATGATGGACAGTGTATGTCAACAAGCAGAAAGCATAGTGTTAAGAATATAATTACTAAAGATTCTGTAACACACACACACCAACTTTCACCCACACTAGTAATTAATTAATTATCACTACCCTTAAAAATCCTTGCTTCATATCCACCACCTTCTCTCCTTTGAATACTGTAAGGAGCATAAGTCCCAAAAACCTTATCCCACACAACAAAGAAAGGCTGTGAGAAGTTACACTTGCTTCCAGAAAGCTGGTGATGCACATCATGATAAGCAGTGTTGTTACTGAACAACAAGTGAAATGGATTCCATGGCAAAACAAGACCACAGTGATCATCAATCCCTTTAATGGTTGTAAAAGAGAAGAAGAAAACTGATGTCCTTGCTGACATCCCTGAGATGAAGAAGGCCATTGCTCCACTTAAAGTCTCTGTGAGAAATCCATCCAAAGGGTGGTTGTATTGAGCTGCAAAAGCATAGGGTGCAACCAGCCTGTGATGCCATGAGTGGAGGTTTCGGTACAAGAACTTGCTTGAGTGCATGCACCGGTGAACCATGTATTGCCATGCATCCAATACGAACATTGCGACCAAGATTTGCCGTGCCGGTGTTAGCAAAGAAGATGAAGTACTTGTGTTGTTGTTGTTGTTGTTGTTGTTGTTGTTGGTTTTAGATTGATAATTGGAATCATGTGTTAACTGAGAAAAATAAGAAGCAGAACAAGATGATGATGAATAATTAATAATTATATATAAGAAGTAAAGATAAATGTATTAATTATGTATGTATACCTTGAAGATGAGGAATGCAGTGGCAGCTTGAAGGGTTTGTTGGAGGAGAACTCCTTGGAAAACATCAAGCTTGGAAACTAAGTTCTTGGTTTCTTCATCTCTTCTGGAATGGAGTCTATAGTTGTCAAAAGAGCCAAGCATCTCATACAAGCCTGAATAAACCCAGTAAACTATGATTGGGACAAACATCACCATGAATTCATCTGAACCAAAGAACTCATCCATTGTGAAAGAGAATAAAAGAGAGAGAGAGAGAGAGAGAGAGACAGAGAGATGATGTGGGATTCTATGGAGTACTATTGTGCATATATATATATATATATATATATATATATATATAGTGCAGTGGTGATCAGGTGGCAGTTGAAATAAATGAGGAAGTTCTACGTGGACTTGCTCTTAGTTTAAATGCATTTATTTGTCTGGAGTTAGTTGATATTGTGTTTAAGTGCGCTGACAATGTCAAAGAATCATTTAGGGGAATTAGATTTGTAGGCGGGGATATGTTGGCCATTTATTTATTTATTTATTCTTCTTCAATTGACTTAAAAAGGACTCCATACTTAAATTATTTATATTTTTTAGGAGAACTATATTAAAGCATAATCTGCAGGTAGATACGCATTTAGGAGATGTTGTATTTAATTTACTTCTTCGGGAAAAAAAGTTGTATTCCTTGTTTTTTTTAATTGATTTAATTAAGATTTACTGTTTAATAATGTTTAGGGGTAGAATTCTTTTGCATGATTTAGGGGTTATTTAATACTTTTTTTTTTTAATACCAACACTAAAATTCACCCTTTTTTTCATCTTTGTTTCTGTCTTTACAGATTGTTTTTGTTTATTTTGTACTCATTGACTCTTCTATTTTTTTTTTTATAAATTATAAAAAAAAGTGTGAACATATATTTAAACCTGATTTCGTGATTAGACAATCAATGGGAAATCAAGGAAGTCAATACCATAATTTAGGCGTTTGCTCCATTATTTTATTTTATTTTTTCTGTTTTCATGTGAGTCTCATTGGCGCCATAAGTTCAGACACTTGACCAACAAAATCATATTTTATACAATGCAGTGGCACAAGTAATTCATAATATCTAAAACAAAACACACAAAAGTGTCATTAAGTTGAAATTCAGGAACAGACAAAGAACGAGTTTCAAACAAGTCAGAACATCAAATTCCCAAGCCAACACTCACTTCTAAATAGAAATACGGTATGAAAAAAAGGAAGAGTGATCATATGGCTGACCCAGTTGACCAACTCCACTAGATTAGGCTATACCAAGTCAAATGGTGTGGTCCACAGCAACCGCCCTCATGATCAAAATTAACACAACGATCTGTTTCAAGGCAGACATGCATTTAGATGGCTCACGAGGACTGATTCATACTATTTTAAACAACCAAAGACTTGATTATTTTGCCAAAGATTAAACCATTTATATTTTTCTTTACTTAGATTAAGCTGGCAATCAGGCCATGCTCATGCAGCTTAAAATTTGAACTTATCATAAGGAAAACACGCACGCTTAGGCCAAACAAAGTTTGTGCGTGAGCAAGGCGGTAATGGAAAATATGTTAAATGAGGAGGTTTCAAAGGTTCATGTATATGATATGATATAAACAAAATTGAAGTAATGAGTGATACCATGCTGATTAACGATTCGTAAAAAAATCACCAGATGGTTCATGTGTGGTTGTCAAATGGCAATCACTCTTGAGGACTTTGCTTTTTTGAAATTCTTGTTCTGATTCCTCCTGCATATAGAATGAATAGAGTCACTGAAGACAATCGGAAAAATGACGGCAAGAAACGGCAAGTAAGTTTCAAAACAGTTGCTCAGAGTTAAGGTATTGGATTATTTGAAGGGAAAATGATACCCAGTCAAACTTTATTTATCAAAATTTATGTCTATATTAGCATCGAACCTACCACCTAAGATGATCCGGCATTATGAATCACCTACCTTCAACTTTGACAAATTCAACTTCTTTCACTGAATCAGCAGCAGCATGGTATTCAAACCTGCAAAATTCTCATGACAGACACAAATGGAAGAGTTCCTTGTAGAAAATAAGGCATAGAATATCAATTTTTTCTTTTTTTTTTTTAAAAAAAATTCATGCTCAATCCAGCTAAACTAGTTTGAAATGTGTCAATAGGAGCTTCATTATCTATATCCAAGAGCACATGGCACAAACATGGATACTATGCAATCAGAAGAACTGACTTAATTTTGCAGTTCAAGACTGCCAAAAGTCAGGGTCAGCAATGGCATTTATTTGCAAAAATAGACATTACAAAGTAAATTTCTTTATAAGTCATCTTTAAACCTCTCCATTATTTGCAAGTATGTGATTTTCTGTGGTCTCGCTCATCCTAGGTTTAGTTGGTGAAAATATTAAACAAGATGTAAATGCACCACCAAACACAGATGGGTACAATGCATTTAGAATAATTAACCTTAAATTGCATGTCAATGACTGCCAAAAGTCAGGATCAGCACTAGCATGTATTTACTAAAAGAGACCTGTAGAAAAACTAAAAAAAATAACACATTTATGTGACTTATCCTCCGGGCTCTCTGTTATCTGGAAAGTGTGTAATTTATGTGCCCTTGTTTCACTCCACCTAGATTTACTTGGTGACAAAAACAAAGCGTGTGCCAGGACTTACCATGTCTACAAGTATAACAAAAACACTGTCAAAAAGTAAACATATAAATACACCAACAGTAAATTACCCTGGACGGCCAACCACCAGGGCAACCATCAATGAATTGATGTGTCATCACCTTACCTGCCCTTGAAAGATGGCAAGCCATAACACTGACAATAAAAATGCACCAGCTGAAGTAAATTATCCCAACTACCAAGGTATAAACCTAAAGGATGTATGCAAGACCTAAAAGAAAATCAAAACAATATATAAAGCTGCCTGTTCAGATTATAATTACTTCAAAATTTTTCCCTTTTTCGTCAATGGTTTCCCATTCCCAGCACATCCCTAACCACAATCTTGCTATAATGATGCTGCATAGCCGACTACCACTATATTCAACAAAGCAATGCCAACTGCATATTCTGAAAATTCCAGTAAAAAGAGGTTTAAGAGGCTCGTTTCTGCCATCCCAATGGCACATGGCACATGGCACATGGCACAGTAGAACATGCAAGAGGTAATACTCAGACTCGTAATTTCAAATGAAGGCCTCATAAGATAAAATATACTACTAGCTATTGCTTCATTCCCAAGCCAACAAAACCAACATATATGATATAACCGAAAGTTGACAAAAGCTTCCATGTTTTCAACCTATTCCAAAGAATAAAAATTCCTAAAACAAGATGACAAAAGCCCCTACAGAACGCCCAGGAAAATCTCAGTGCCACTGGATGAACAATTCAGCCTAACTAGTGCAATATGAGTGAAAATATATGGCTCCAATATAATGCATTTGACAAGTTCATGTCACAGACAAGAGCCACTCTTTTGAAGAGAAGACAACCTAGCTTGCACCACCATAAATCATCACTGTTTTGTAAACTTCTAGCAGAAATCTTGAACAATTGGCTACAAAATGCAATCTGTTTATACAGTGTCGAAGCATTCTTCCAACTACTGTAGGATTGAATTTGCAGAACATTAACATAATAGTTAGCTATTGCAACAAATAGAAAAGTAAGGAATTATTTCAAATTAAAAGAGAGAAAGATAAAGGCAAGCCTTTGAGGACAAAGAAAATATTGCATCAATTTTAATTGTTTAAATTGAAAAAACTAGGAGTACTTAACACTTGAATGATTGGTCCAACAAAAAAAAAACTGAATAAGGTATGATGATAGCTCTTATGGTTGAAATGTACATCATGCACGTTTTACTTGTTTGTTGTTAAAATCAGGTTCACCAAAGCATAAAGTTGAAGACGCGAACAAAATTCTTATGAGTTACTAAACAAGAGCCCAACTTGCAACTGCTTGGAAATGGGCCAAGTAGCAATCATTTATATCTCATTTCTTTTATCCTGGGGACTGATATGCCAGGAACCTTCGACTTGCCACTTGCAAAAGGAGTTTCAAAGTGAAAGACTTAAATAATGTGCACCAAACTGACAGAACTGCATATGATGGCCAGTTTGGAAAAAAAAAAAACATATGACCAGTAAAAACAAGTAGTTCGTGTGCTGCTGTTGATGAATAGGATAAATCAGATGAGGTAGAAACATACAGATGAGAACCATGTATAAATGTGTAATAATTTTTTCAATCATTGCAATAGTTGAGTGTAACCATATTATAGGTAATCAAAAGATCATATGCTAAGCCAAAAATGAGGTCACAATGTGCACTGCAAGGTATGGTGATCTACACTAGCCTGTGTTGAATGCGGCATACAACACCCAAAAGGTTGTGAGGACACACCGATGAGATTAGCTAGTGCTTTTATAACGACCATGTTGGAAGAGACACAACAAATTAATGAGGGCAGTTCTACCTGTTTGAGAAAGCCACCTCAAGTTCATATTCAGATGTGCTTTTGGTAGCGTCAACTAGCACACTAACAATTT